>UFQX01000413.1:1036588-1161588 GCA_900497675.1 Arapaima gigas | reverse complement strand
TAAGTTTATAGTTTGTTTAGCCCTGAGGGTGGCTAATGCTATTTGATGTCAATGTAATTTTTTTGTTGCTTTAATTGTGAGCCATATTAATTAATATTAGTTTTGTAGGTTTACGTTTTTTTTATTCCAAAAATCTGACGTTTATGGCAAATACGTTAACTTTTGAGCTAATAAGAATAGTTGCTTCACAGCTTTAGCATCACCTCAGCCAATACAACATGCATGAAAAACTTCAGTACTAATTTTGAGCAGGTCACAACACAGAAAAACTATTGCTGATGCTGGGAATATGTCTATCATTATGTAGAGAGAGATGTAGAGAGACTTAGGTTCAGAGTTTGAGACTATTAACATTTTACTTATCAGACTTTAATATCTTTTGAAGATTCAGGCATCTGACAGTAGTACTCTAAAAAAATTGTCTAAAATCAGATGGTGTGTCTTAAGATTCAGTATTGGTTCCATTATTTTTCTCACGTCATATGCTACATTTTGGAGGTTTTTCAAAAACAGCATTAGCTTTTATTCATATGCAGATGAAATGTACTACTGTAGTGCCCTAATAATGGGCCATTCAAATTAAATTATATTCACTCTACAGTTAACTCAAAATGCTGCTGCAGGAACTGTCACTGACTTAGATTTTGCAGTCATATTTACACTTATGTTTAAACATATAAAAGCAGTTAATGGCCTTTCTCCAGCTTATTGTAGGGTGATTATAAATCTATGTATCGCTTAGTATTCTTCGTAAACATTACAGGCCAGATATCTTGAATTGCCAAAGATGAATACAAATTTTGTAGGAGACTGTGCCTTTATCTATAGTGCACTTAAACTGTGGAACAGTCTGCAAGCTGGTATAAGGGATGCCACTTTAGCATAAGCCTTTAAATTAAGGCTAAAACTAATTTCTTTAGCTTACCATACTCACTGAAGGGTTGCTGGTCTACTGATGTATGCTGCACTCATACATGTAAACATGTTATTTACTACTTTAATAAACAAGTGTTTATGTTTGTGGTATCTACTCCATAATTATTCAGCCTTTTTCATTACTCTGTGATAGCTCTGGAATGTCAAGAACAATTTCACTCACAGTGACCACTAAAGGGTTCAAAAGTGGTTTGGTGTCACCTGCACCCGTGCATTCCTTTGCATTGTGAACACATCAAGAACATGAGAACCTCACACACCCTGAGCTGAATTCTAACTTCCCTGTAAATGAACAGCTCAGGAGCTGTGAAGCACCAGTGCTACCCTCTACTGAACTGTACTGCTTCCACCTATGTATAATGCCTGCATCCTTCAGATCATGTGATGTAACTGTAGGAGGCTTTTGGAATCTCCATCTACAAATGAATAGATCTTCACAGATGATGGAAAAAGCAATGGACAGTTGCATAAACTAAATTGTTCTCGATACACTGATGCCCAGGGGTAGGTAACCAGCTGACCTAGTTCACTCTGATTTTTATGCCTGACAACCTTGGTGCCCACACATACTGTTTATTATTACTTTATTAATTTAAGCATTTTATATATTACAAACATGTTAATATGGTAAAAGTTTCAAAATACTCATTTTATTAAAATATACTCTCAGTATTATTGATATGAAGTATTTCGTTTGGTTATTCATTTAACTGGAGAGTTGCAGGCCATCTTATAATTGTACATCCCAGTTATACAAAGTTCTAGTGGAGGATAACTTTCTCATGGAGGATAACATTTTAGCAAAGTAGCTGTTTCCTGTTCTTACTTTAAAAAAGCTGCAATGAGGGTAAAAGTTACAACAGCTGTTATCCAACAGCAATGTCAAAAACCTATACCTCACATGTGCATTGTCATCTTTGTCTGCCAAAAGATTTCAAGGCACATGAATGACATATCCAATCCAAAAAGACTTCCCTGGCTACACTGTGGTGAACTGGCCTCCCATTCAGAGTGCACTTTACCTAGCCTAGTATCCTGCGCTCCCCTTGCACCAGCATACCCCTGCAGCAGGACAGTCAATAATGAGTGAGTGTATGTATCATGCATGATGCACATGTTTTTGTTGTCTTTTTTTTGAATGAACTCAAATGTTTTGCTTAACAGTTCAATGTAGTATCTTCTTTAGAATCTAGATTTCCAAACTGAAGACAAAGTTCCAGGAGCAAATGATGTTTTGATACTGGGGTATGATATACCTTAACATCTGGCTAGATTTTTTGGAAAAACCATATGAAGCAGTTTTATTATGACATTTTTTTTTGCATTTCAGTTTTATAACATTCTTATTCAACCAATCTCGATAAGAATAAACTAAGGATTATGTATCATATTAAATGTATGCTAACCTCTCATCTTTCATATGTTTTATAAATATAATCATGTAATTTATCTGACACAAGACAATATAATGGCTCCCGGCATTATAAATGGACTGGAAGCCTGTTTATAAATTTCTTTGTCCATAAAACCTTCACTGGATTCATCAAGACATTTTTTCACCATTACATCTCAAATCTATACAGTTTTACTAATACAGCTATGCTTTGATTCACTCACTAGTTAAAACCTGTGATAAACATATAATAAAAACAAGAAAATAAGTTTTATCTTGTTTTATTAATGTTTATAGGTGGTAAAAATAAAACTAATTAAAAAATAGTCAAAATAAAAAGCCATTATCTAAAAGACCCACTATTCAGTCCCAGTTGTTCAGGAGTTCATCCCACAAACATTGACAACCTTCATCTTCTAGCTTTGTTCAATGCTGTGGGGTTAGGATTTTTACTGTTGTACAGCAGTTTTCTATACAGCCATGTTTTCTCTTGACTGCAGTTATGCAACTTACGTGGAGAGGAGATGGTTGACACTGGATCAAAAATTATGCATTCTATTCACAGACCTATGACTCACAGATGACATGCTACCTTGCCATCATGAATAATTCTAGGAGCTTCTAGAAGACTGCACTTTGCCTTTCAGGTACAGATTGCACATCACAAGCAGAAATGCATTACTTTTTTTTTTTTTATACAAAAACTGATTTCTGAGAACTATTTGCCAGTACTTCTAACTACATTAACTCTTGAATTATTTTATAATGTGAGTTGAGACACAGAGCACATGCTAATGCAGAAGAAGTAAAGTACTTGAAAGTTTTCTCCTGTTACAAATGCTTTATTTATTTATTTCTTTTTTTTATTTTTTATTGTGATATAGTAGATTTAGAGTGATTTCGAATGAACCTATAACTGAATCTAGAATATTGGTCCTTAGGCATTTGTAAGACCTACATGAATAAGTTTGACCCGGCTGGTCATCCTATCCTAAACAGTATCAACAGCGTTACACCAATTCAATGTCAAAAAAAAAAAAGAAAAAAAACATATTGACTGATTTTGTGTGGTCTGCTGAGCACTGCAGTACAGCATTAGTCTATATTGATCTTTGCTGCATTTGGTAAAAACAGTACACCATGCCATAAGCATGAGATCTGCTATAAAAAACCTCCAAGCAGCTGTGAAGCTGAATTATTTGCCTGGGTGAGAAACAAAACTATATACTAGTCACCTGAGACAATGGAAATGAGTATGGAGGTTAAAAATGTAAAAATTAATACATGAGAAGTACAACTAGCACAACACTATTACCAAAATAAATTACAGATGTGCTGCGGAACATGCCACAATTTAACTGGAGGCATTTTAAAAGACAAAATTGTTTGTACTTGTTGAAGGCTTTTGATCATAAAGGCAACTGTCAAAAGGACAGTCAATAATCAATGAATACATATTACATTGAAAACAGAAGCTTCCACACAAGTGTGGTCCTTGAGACAAAAATTTAGCATCCTATAATTCATCACAGACTCAGCTGCTAATTATTCTCGCTACAAATAATCGAACAAGAGATCTCGGCAGCTTCAGCGATGAAGCCTACTGAAGCTGTGCTTGGTTTATCATACTGTATTTATAGTTCACCCACTGTCTAACAACTGAATGACCCTGTTCCCAACATAGTACCATTGAGCAAAGTACTTGCCCAGAATCAATACAGTACACATGCTGTATATTAACCTGAAAACTAATTTCAAATATTCTTTCAAAGAGGTTTGACAGTCAGCAACTTTGAGTTCCTAAATTACTCAGTGCCTCAATTGCAGTTGCTCTGGTTACAAAAACAAACAAAATTATTTAGTATTTTAATTTCAAAGAACTGATGTCTTTTTGGAGGCATTTCTGGCATCTGGCTATCCTTTTTGTACTATGAATTTGGGAAGACAAGATCAAAGAAATGCAGTACATTGATCTCTGAATTTGCAAGGAATCGCATTATGCGTTTTCACAAAAACGCAATTTGATAATACAAGGTCCCGAGTTACACGCCAATCTACTCAATACATTGCACTCCAACCATAAAAATCAACCTAAATAAATAAAAATCACACCTGCCTCGTATATGCGGTGGTATCTATTTAATGCTGTTCTACATCAGTGAATACATTAATATATCACGATACTCTAGATAGGTATGGTATATAGTAATATTAAGTGCTATTCTAAATAGGTGAGCAAGATGATATTTAATGCTATTCTACATGGGTAAATTCAGTAATATTTACTGCTATTCTACACGGGTCAATAAAGTAATATTTAGTGTTTTTCTATATAGGCGTTGTCTCTGATGGCAGGGATAATGTTCCAGGGGTCATTTCTGCAAGAAAGCTGTATGTATGCCTGGTTGTTAATGAAAAAGTGTTTTATTAGTTTCATTGACATTACAAAGGTGAATCCTTTTAAATGCTACCACAACCGAGAGTTTCACTGTTCTAGTGAAACTTGGAGAAAAGGGTCTGGCGAAAAACTGTAACAATTTACATGTTTTCACAAAATGCAGCCTTTTCAGGAACCAGTTAGACATGTAAATCCAAGGATGACTGTATTCCTTTGTGGTCCGGGAAAGATGGTGGAGTAGACGTCACCTCATGCCCCTGCATTTCAATATGTATTTCACAAGAAAAAAAAAAAACTACAGCATTTCAGTATTTTACAGAGGACTCTCTTCTACTGACTTTGTTAATCTTATTACATTTACTAGATCCATATGTTCCTTAATGGATCACCACTTAATTGTTTAAAAAATAAAAATGAAATGGTGTTTACTTTGTTCACATTTATCATTATTGATACGTTATAAGCTTTTTCATCATTGTTAGCTATTGTTATTGATTGCAGATGTCACTCATTATTCACTGTTACCTTTATATTCGGTTTAATAGTCCCTGAGTGGGTTGCCCCCCATCAATGCTGCTACAGCAGGCTGAACTTTCTCAATGTTTTCCTTCACAAACAACTTAACAAACCAAGTAGATTTGGTCTGGTGAAGCATCACTTGGCCCATTGGTCGAGCTATCCACTGTCTACTGCTGGTGACATCAATGCCGTAAAGATGAATACTTCTCAAATTCCTGTACTTGTTTAGATGTCTTCCCATTTTTCTTCTAAAACACTTTTGTAGTACCACTGAGTTAGTTTCTACATTTGTACGGAACGAAAAAGTCCCTCATATATGTTTGTCACGTCTTCAAAAGCCAAAACAAGCGGGGTGTATGGCACTGCCAAGCTTTCAGTTTTCCACCTACGGGAGTTATTATTATGTAGAACAAACTGGGTCAACTTGGATGATAATTGAACACAGTTCATGTAATTCCACTTCACCGCTGGCCCTGACATGTGCCTCCCTTCCGTTCGCAATGGCCCAGTACAGCTTCAACCCAATAGTAATAGATACTTAAAATCTGGACCCAGTTCAGAAGACATTTCAGTTTCCAGTCATTCAACCTATTCTCCTATTGCTATGAACTACACTTTTCCTTCATCTCTCTTAGACTGCAAAGCTTATAGCTGGAACAACAGAAGTCTGAAGTTGCTCAATATTTTGTTTATCATTTCTTCTTTTTGTTCCTGTGTGGAGTGAAAAAACTCATTATCGTCATGTTCATCAACATGTATGTGCAACGCAAAAATCCATTAGCATCACATATGTACGCTCTGCGTGCCATGCCACTACTCCCATTTCTCCGAGGCTTTTAAGAATCTGCATTTGAAAATTTACAAAATAGTAAATAGCCTTTTTGGAGTTTAATGAACTTCATTATGCAAAAGCCTCACTGAGGGAGAACTGTATCTGTGTGCCAAATTTCAAACCTGTGGCTTGAAAAACAAAGCCACACAAAGTACAAACAGACAGGCAGCAGACATAAATTCAGCAGTATAGATATAGAGAATGAAGGGCATGCGATCCTTACCTAGAAGCGGTATTGTATAATATCGGCACAAAAACCACGACAAACATTTCACATTTTCTCTATGAAGATTTAGCAAGGAACTACTCACTCATAGCATTTCATGCTGCATATGTTTTACAAACTGTACACACTGTTAGGTGAAAGCTATCTGAACCAGCATGTTTCACCCCCAGCCAGATGGGTTGGTAGAACAATTTAACAAAATAGTGTACAATATTGATTTGTAAGTTCTTTCCTGATGACTCACATAAAATACATAAAAAGTTGGACCCCTTGCTACCCCTTTGCCATTTGGAAGGTTTCTCAAGCCTCCATAGAGATCTCCTTCTTTGAATTTCTCTAAGAAAACTGCCCTTATGCTTTGGCTTGTAATTTGAGAAAGCTGGGAGGAGAGCCCCAGTTCTTGTAAAAACCAAATACAGTATATTCTTGACCTGCACATAAAGCTGCACTCACTCAAGCAGATTGCAAAGCAACATTTGCTCCACGTCTAAGAACAACAGGCATGTGTGTAGCCAGCTACCACAATGTGAACCAGGAGATAAAGTCCCTGCTTTGCTTCAAACACCTTATTCTAAATTGTTTTTGAAGTGGCGAGAACCCTTTGCAGTCATTCCCTGGTGATGTGAATTGTTCTGACAATTCCCCTCACCTACACCACCTTGGTATGATAAAATAAATGCAACAAGTAGATTAGTACCGAACACTGCTAAGCTTGGTTTGGTGGCACATTCATCCTCCATTTCTATCTCTGTTAAAAGCCACTTGCATCCAGAACATACAAACTTGCGTCTTGTTACTATGCAACGGAATTGCTACTATGCAGTATTTTTTTTTTAACACTCTACATGTTACTAGGTAGAACTGGTGTTACCAGGCTAAACTGGAATTATGTAAACCCTCTGTTGATGGTGAGTAAGTACTGACGGTTGAGGACACATAACAGGAAAAGAGAAAGCTACAATTCTGACAAAAAAGGTAAAAGGCATAAGGTATCATCACATCATAAACAGACAGTCGAGGCTGACTAAGACAACCCTGATGCCCATTGCTTAAAAGAAGCCTGTCTCTCCACCGTCAAATTTTTTAATCCTCTTATCACATAAAAACCACGGTCGACTTTGATGGAAGAAATATGGAAAAAAGTTCTGAACTCCTTTGGTGTTGTATTTTGAGATGCTCATGATAACTAAAAGTTACACTGATTTGTGAAGAAACGTATATTAATTTATTGTGTCATCATACTATACACAGATGATTTTCCAACATGGGTTAAAATTTGTATTCATTTTGCAAGCACTTTTTTTACAAAGCAAAATACAAGTTAAACTGAAGCAAAAATCAAAAGGTGCTATACTATGTTTATTGAGAGTGCAGACTATCTCTTATTATAAATGGTTTGAAGGACATATTTAATTCTTTTCTTTCTGATATTTTACATTATTAAAATTTATAATCACTTATTTCTTTGTTTTTGTTTCCATTATTTTATTATATAGGGTCTTTTGCAAATATGAGTCGTATGAATAATATGTCTGTTTTTAAATTTGTGGACACTATGTCTGTTCAGGATAAAGTGTACTGTATAGTACTTATCTTTGCTGTTTCTGATGGCAATTGTAGCATTTAATATTTATTTTTGTAATGATTTTATTACTACAACCTAACTTATGAAGGCTTTCAGAGCGAAAGGATTTACTTTAAGTTATAAGACAAAACATAAGACGTCTCAATTTACTTCAATCCTGCAATAAATTTCTCATACAAATGTGTAAAACGTGAATCTCCTAAGCAGAATTATCCAAAAGATAAACTATTTTAAACAAACCTATGCTATGCCACATGCAATGTTCAACAAATTAACATTATGTAAAGTACTAAAAAAGCACGGAAAATAAAAAGGGTTACATCTGAGCACAGAAATAAAAAACTAGAAATATTTATATTTTTATCATCTGCATTTACATCACATCAGGAACATGCACTTTTACTTTTTATATGCTGCTAACAGGATTTTTTTGCAATTTATTGTTATTATTATTGGTATTATTATTTTAATGAGGCCTGCACAAAAAAGATACAGAGAGAAGCAAGCGAGACACTGAGGTCACCATGACAGCAGCCCCACTGTAACAGTACAGTCGTCATAGTAACAGAACCCAAGGCTCTTTCCTGATTGAACACTATTCATTTATTTCACACAGCGGATGTACATGTATTTTCTGAGCCATTAAAAAGAAACACAAAAATGTAATTAAATCATGGGAAATGTGTCTGGTTTTGAATATTACTGTCTCTTTGGAGTAAAGCTACATTTCCACATTAATTTTTCAATTGCTATTTTCTTGCGTATGCTATGTGAGAGAGAGTTGTTTAAAAAAAGACAAATTTGGATTATGTATTTTCTTTAACCACACAGTTGATGAGGTTGTTGCCATGGTGTAGTGTGTACTTCAGTGCTGAATTCTAAAGACCAGATGTACCCTTCAAACTATCTGAATCATTTCAGCCATACCATGTATTGGCCTTATTGTGCTTTTATCAGTCTTTTAGTGCAGTGTCCTTTAAATCTTTTCTGAAAAAATGTGTTTTCATAATTATTTAAATTGAGAAAATTTGTAAAACTGCTACACTTGGAATACATGCTCTCACTCGCTTTGGAAACTGCTTGTCCAAGTCAGCATTGTGTTGTTCTTTTAAAGAAACATGATCATTCTTGTTTAAAAATGTGCCAAACGTGTATTTTTTAACCCATCCATCCATCCACATTGACTGAGTAAAATAACTCTCCCCTGTAGATCATTAAATCATTAAATGTAAATCTCAACATTATGGTCCAAATGGGATTTTTAAAGATATGCTAAACAAGTAAAGTTGACTGATTAATTGGCAAGGTTGGGTAAAAACCTCACATAAAACTACAGTGAATCCAACAGATCCTTATCGGTAAAAGTTTTATTTATTCCATTTTCACTAACTACTCATCCTATGCAGTGTGGCTGTGTTTCAGATGGCATGTTGGAGACAGTGTGCAAGCCCAGGTACAGAGTGAACAGGATGCCTGTCTGCCACAAGAATTTCATTTTCCTATCTTTTATTCAGTTGAAACGTTATAATTTATTACTTTAAAAAGTACCGAAAATAAAAAGATACATCAATAACCACCTATTAACCACCTAAGTATGTTCAACATTTGTTTTATTATCTATAAAGTTAACAACATAATATTAAAAGAAACAAAAGAATTTTTTTGCTAGGTAGGCTTTGTAAAAGGTGGATACAGCTACAACAAATGGTATTTTTATTGATCAACAAACAGGAAAGCCAGACAACTTGTGGCACAAGTTTGGTGCCATCAGGTCCTTGGTTCATGGGCAGAATACAGTTGTCATGAAACAATATAGTGGCTTGCCTTTCATTCATAAATTTCAAGAGTGTGGGTTTGGCCAAGAACTTTGTAATACACAACATGCTTCCAAGGTAGAGAAACATTTAAGAGATGCCTGGGGCTCTTTATGTGATCGTTCTCAGTATCATGTTATACTCACCCCACATCTTCCCCAACATTTTGGGAATATTAGGAAAAGGTTTTCAAAAGGGTTGTTTGACGTCACATTTATTTTCAAACCAGACAATGGGTAACTTTGAAGATCTAGGATCTCTGGGCCTGTACAGCAAAGACTTTTATAAATATCTGAAACTTAGTCATTTTATTACAACCTCAGACAAAAACAACAGTCTTTAGCCAGAACTAAAGTAGAGAAACAACTCTGCAATGAACAACTCCAGAGGTTAATTGCATTTTATTCCATTTTAACAAGCGTTGGCAGTAATTCTTATGGACAGTGGTAAGATAAAGGCTCACTGGAAGGGAGTTCACTAAACCATTCAAAAGACCTTTAATGGTAAATTTGATGTGATCTATTTTTCTGTGACACTACAAACAGAATTTAAATTTGCATAAAATGTAATCTAAAAGAGAAATATTAGATGAGTCCCCCGGCCATGCTCAGTCATCAATATAGTGTATACACATATAAGTACCAACCAATCTTTGCTCCTTCAGCACTCTTTGTATAAACCCACCGCCTCCCAAACTCCACTTTTATGTTGTTCTAAGAGTCCTAACTGAGGGGCCTCAACAACCTTGCTGGACAGCAGGTGTAAGCCCTCCAGCAGACTCCAAGCCCCAGCAGAGCAGACACCAAGCATCCATCCAAATGCACAACCAGTCTAATACTTCTATCTCCTGAATTCTCTTTTTGATGAAGTTGTGGAGCATAGGTTGTTTACCCTGACATACTTGGCAAGGAAATGTATTTTAACACTTTGGTTGACACCTGAAGTTCCCTCTGTAAATATGTGGTTGTCTTAAGGGTTTCATTTTCTCCCACTTAACATTTATTAACATTTGACCTGCACAAAAAGTCAAAGCAATTTTGGATGGTATGAACACCATTCTGAAACCCTTTAGATAGGGCTGTATGATCATACCTGCAATGCTCTGTAACTATCTGACCCTCAGCCCCTGCTGTTTGTAAGTGGATGTTCATTCAGCCTCTTGGTGCCTCTGCCTGTGACCTAATGCTGCTCATAAATCTAATTTTAAAATATAGCTGCAGTTAGTTGCACCTTCACTTTCCATAATTGTACGGACTGACTGGACAAGTTTTAGGTCCACGGTGTCTCCCCAAGTCAGAGACTAATAAAAAAGGTATAAGGTGCAGGGTGCTCTTTCCACGGGTAGAATGTCATTCCAAATGGAAGTCTGTACTACTTCTGGACAACAGTAGATGATGTGGACACATTGGGGTATGTTCTTCTGGCAACAGAGGATAATGCAGAGGCAGAGAACAGCCTCCCAAGGATGAAGCAATGGCACTAGGGAACTCTGGGCACTTTGGAGGAGGCAAGAGATTTAGCCTTTGAACTCTCCTACACTGAAACACTCTGCTGCATAGGTGATCAAGTGGTAAAAACTGATAGGGTTTCAATGAACCTCAATTAGTTAGAGAGATACCAATATTTTCCCAATTTTATACAATAGACTGTCTGGATTAAACCATAACTCAGGCACAGAAAAAGAAATAACACACATGCTAGTTCCTTGGGGAGGGTTAGAAAATACTTTTTAAAGGTAGCACATGGCATTCCAATGGCAGGACATGTCAGCTCAGATATATTGGCTGTGGATCAGAGGAGATCTCTGGTAGCTGGTGCACAGAACACCAAGAATACCTGGTGGATGAACCCATCAGACATTCTACAGGCCCTCCTGCAACACTTTCCTTTTAAAAGGCAGACCATTTTGAGAGTGTGTAAAAGGACCTCAAACGCAGTTTAGAAGGAACTGCACAGACATCTTGGTAACTATAAACTAACCAAGCCGATACCTGGAAGCAGAACCACTGCACAGCACTGCAACAAAAACCATGAAATACACTAATAGCGCTCTAATGTTACAGCAAGCAAGTGCATAGTGCACTGCATTGCGTTTGTACGTGTGTGTGTGTGTGTGTGTGTGTGTGTGTGTGTGTGTGTAGCCACGAGTACTAATCTGTGTGTGTGTGTGCACGCACACCAACTTGTCTGGCACCTAATAAGATATAATGTTAACACAAACCTGTTAACCACTTTTTCAGTACGTACTGAGTACTAACCAGGGTCTTACCATACGTCTTTTTCCCCCCAAAAGTCCTCCCAGATCAAGGGAAGTCATTAATTCTACGTAGATGTAGGTGAAAGCATTGCCTCATACTTAGAAGGCCTTACTACTGATACAAGAGTTCTGCAAAAATGGAGGTCAGAACAGCCGCAAATTCTACGACAACAGCCTAAACAACAATTACCTTTCTTCTCTTATGTTGACAAAGTTTCATAAAACCTTTCTGAGTAAGCCCAATAAGGCCTCCATGTTTAACTTGAGCTTCTCTTACTGTAAGTGTCCACTAACTAGATGGGTCCTTAGAGCTAAAATGGAAGAATAATTATTGCATTACAGGTTCAGACATTCGCATTAATCAAAGGGAAAATAATTGCAATTTATTTTGCTAAATTCATACTGAAATTAGCAAGTTCATCATAATAAATAAAAGATTCATAATACAGTTTGTTCCATCGATTGATTAGGTGATGTTAAACATGAGATAAAGCCAGCATGCACACACCCACAGAGCAGTCCAGTAATTGTGAAGCAAAGGCTTTAGCTGCTGTGCCACCTCATCCCCTCAAATGTAAGATTATGTAAATCCTCCTTCATTTTGATGTGTGAAAAACAACATGAATTCCACATTTTAGTAAATAAATGCATTTGCTTAATTTTTAATAAAAAATATTATTTATACCCATATCTTGAGCATAGCATTGCATTTAAAAGGCTATAACACTTAAAGCATTGCCAGCAGTCCCCACCCTCAAACACGACTGAGTGATCAGTTGCAAAAATCATTCTTCACCATATGCCACCATTTGCCTCTTCTGGAAACATAGGTTCAATAACACTGTAGTCAATACCACTGGAGAGCTGGGCTCTTGTTTTTCTCCCCACCCCATGTGCAAAGTTTCTTTAACCGGCAGTGTGGCACAGGGTAGCATGCAGAGCTACACAAGCAAGCCTGCAGGAGATGTGGCTCTCTAGCAAGACCTTAGTACAGTTCTGGGCCTTTGTAGCCCTATACTAATAAAAATAGTCTCTAGAGAATATTATGCACTGGGAATTTGATGAATATAGTATAGGATACCTTGCCTAAAATAATATATTCTTACCTGTGTTAATGAAACGTGCATTTAAAACAATTTATATTATTAAATTTTATCTAGATTTCTTGTGTAACACTCAGTAAAATAAATACACTTGGATAATGCCTTTCATCTCAGAAAATGGTTCATTAATTAAATTTCTATTAAATGTATAGGCTTCTTAATGAAAATGGCAATGCACACCTCTAACCACAAAAAGTCATCCAAATCTTTACCAACTAAGGTAAATTATGACAAAAAGGAGAGAGGGGCCCGGTATGATGACTAATATATTTTTATATATTATGCAAAACTTGTCAAAAGTGTTTTGCCACACTAATCAGTACATACAGTAAATGTGTACTCAATTTTTTGCTAAATATATCAAAAATGATTTATCTAAACATATTTTGGGAAAAGCTTGGATAATATTCATTGTGAAAAATACATTACAGAGCAGAAAATCTTACAATGGACAAGACCAAATTTATGGAACTTAATGCTGGCCCAAATGAATATATTATGTAACAGCAAAGTAAAAATCTACTAGCAATAAAATTAGATCAAGGGGTAAAATGCTCACTAGCATAAATGCAAATTAATTTAATCAACCAATCAACTGGCTAAAGCAACCTCATTTAACTAATTCTTTTGTATACATATATAATGATCCTCGATTTCTTGAAGTATCCACGATTAATAAAATTACAGCAGGAAGGTACACTTTCAGCAACAGCACATAGAAACTCTCAAATAATCTGTCAGGTAGTATCAGGAATGCAACTTCAGTCTCTGCCTTTAAATCCAGTCCTAAGACTTATCTCTTTACCTTTGCCTAACTGCTGTACAGTTATTGTTGAACTCTAAATACTGCAATCTTGCTTGTCAGTTACCAGCATAATAACCTTTTATTTGTTATCACACTGATCGCAGCTACCCCCTCTTTTCTTTTCTGTCTTTTATCAGTACTATATGAAAGTCATCAAGTGCACATCAAACAGCAACCGTGGGTCTGAACAATGAATTTAGCTTCCATAGACTATAGGTCATTCTTAACAGTTGTACAGTTTTGTGTTGTACAGTTTTTTTTTTGTATTAGACATACCCACACAGGTCTCTCATCACCAAATTATAATGCCCAGGAGGGATAGGCAGCCAGTGGTACTTGGATCCTCAGAGTTGTATTTTTCTCCATTTGTCTATAGTTGAGAATATTTGTTTTTTTTGTCTCGTCAGCCGCCAGCTGGCTTACAACAATTAAGCTTAACTACTGCTTTTCTATCATTCCCTGTTAACATCATTCAGTGCACTCTGGTGAGAAGAGCACTCTACAAAAATATACTGGAAATAAAACTGACTTTATAATTTTAATTGATTTCAGGGATCAGTAACATGTGAGAAATCAATAGGTCTTCTAATACCATTGCGGTTGTGTTTGTACTTCAGCACTGTAGTTACATGAATTTATATATATGTGTGTGTGTGTGTGTGTGTATATATATATATATATATATATAAAAATATTCCAATGAATATTCCTTATTCTTAACTTTGTTATTGTGCTGAAAGACTATTTAGGAGCAATAACTTGGAGAATTGTATTGTTAGGAATCAGCTCTAAGGGGTTGACTATTGCATCTCTGGTAAGACTGAAGGAAGCAAATTTATTAACAAAAAAAAAGTCACCTAAATGCCAATGTACTGAATTAATAAGCATATTGAACGAAAAAGAATATGTGAAAAATGCAATTTTTACCCTAAAATTTGCATAACAAGCTGTCAACTCTCACTTACGAGAAAAAAATTATGGGAACAGAAATGCAAATGCTATACACTTGCTTTGATAATGTCAAGCCCACACAAGGCAAACAGAATCCCACCCTCACAAGGACATGGATTCTCTTTTGCATATCAGTTTGCAGATAGCTGTGCGTCTACTGGCAAGCACTGCATTATCATCTATAATAAAAATGAGCCATAAAGCAAAAACTTTAAAGATGATGCTAAAAACTGAGCAACTGATTTGATTTACTGTTCTGAATAAAGTTAGATAATGACAGAAATTACATTAGAGTTAGGCAATTTTTTATTGTTGTTGTCATTATCATTATTGCATATTAAAAGCAGCAAAATTAAACAATAACATTTTTAAACAATTATAACAAAAAAACAAAGAGAGAACTCCACTATTTTTTAAACTGCTTTTTAAATGCAGCCATCTAGAGTCTACTAGAAATATGGGATACAGGTACCTCCATCACAGGACAATCACACACACATACATATACACATAACAGCAATTTGGAGTCACTGATTCACCCGAAATGTGTTTTTGGTCTGTGCAGGGAAACCAGAGCACCCAAACAAAACTCATGTGGACACACACAAAACATGCAAACTAAAACCCAGAATGAGCCAAATTCAAACATGTTCAAACCCAAAGTCCAAGTGTTACGAGGCACACACAGGGCTACCATATCATCAAAACACAAAATAATACAAAAAAATAACAAAAGAGAGACTCATGATAGGGAAATGGGAAAAAGTGCACTACCTATTTAGGATTACTGATTTTATGGACGAGAAACTAAAACCTGGATTTAAAGGTGTTCAGAGTGCTTCTGGTGTTCTGGATTTGGTTTTGTTTTAAATTTTTTAAAAATAAAACAAAATTTTTACATGTTCCAAAAAAAATTGGTGGATTTTGTCTAGTTCACGGACACCTCAGTTAAATTTCCGATTTAAATTAATGGTAATCAAGGGCTCCTTTTGTACTAATTATGGTTGTTATGAGAGGGTAGTCTGTAAATGAAAAATTTATACTGTAGAAACAGATTTTGTCCTCGTAAAAAATGTTTAGCTCAGACTGACAAAGTCTAGATTATGGACTTTCGATATAATGATTTTAATGATGTATTTGACTGTGTTATATTTTGTTATACTATTTTTATACCTTTATTTATTGCACAATTATGTTTTATTTACATTACTACATTTTATTATAATTCCTTTTTTTGTAACTGCTATGGAACCAGGTGGGTAGAGCTTTACTCGAAACTGCTCCAGTAACAATTATAATAATACAGCCAGCTTTTGAAATGAGTAAATACAAACATCACTTTGCAGATAAGTGTGTTACTGAATTAATAGTAATGAAAAATGTTTCATCACATTGAGGTAGACTTTTTGCACCTTTTGTGTACCCCACTGCAGGTAACTTTATTTTGTAAAAAGAGTAATATGCCCTTTTCTACTAAATTTGCTATATAACACATGTCTTATTGTGTAGTATCTCAGTTCTATATTCTTATTCTGCGGTGACTCACCATTATGTCATGCATTAGCCTCCTTGCAAAAGTTTAGCTACTGTATCAGGAGAACCACATAAATTGTTAATTATGGCAAACTCCCACAGTCTGAGAATTAATACCTCCAAATTAAAAGTGACCATTAAATCTTCCCACTGTCATCCTAATGGAAACATGTTCACGCTTTATTAATGGGTGTTGTACAGTTTCTTGCCTTGCTGCTGGCAGACCCATCAGCAATTTCCCAGTCACTTTGTGCTCCCCAGTGTTACAACATTAACTTGAAGAAAAATCTCAGTAACCTCAAAAAAAAAAAAAAAAAAAAAAAAAGCTCACTTGTTCAAATGAGCTTCAATGTAATAAAGTATGGACAATAAAAAGCGAACAAGGGAACATACACATTAAGATCTATTAAACCACTGAGCTTTATTAAAAACAATTTGTTTGTATACACCACATAAAACTGTTTTGAAAATGTCCACCATTATACAGTATTTCACTTAACAAGCATCTGTTATAAAGACACAGAAAAGTGGTTCATTTCTAATATCCTACAAAAAAAAAAACTTCAGCACTTTTCAAAAAATATTCAGTTTCAAAATACAAGTAAATTAATATGTATTTATCCCGTCATGAAATTCATTTTATTAAACTCTTTAGTTTGTGTTAGTACAGTTGTAACCCCAGGAAGCATAAGGTGAATGGCAACAGGATATCGGTACATTACAGAATACATTTGAGTAGTAAGGTGAACAATTTAAAAAGGCCAAATTAAACTGTAAGGAAAATAATGAAATTTATTGTAAAGGTATGTCCTGCACAGTTAATTGCATAGTTACACATTTTGCCTTAATACTAAACAAAATTGGGGCATAGAGTTTGTTCATTGCTGGGAAAGCTTCTAAGTCGAACGTGACGTGACGCAGGCTAGGGACTCATTATCAGTTCTATATACAGCTACTTAAGCAAAGCGAACAACAAAAAATTGTGATATTACATTAAGTAACTGTACTTCAAGCACTGTGTGTGTATTGCTGCTTGTGAAATGCACTTTTGTTTACTTTGAATTGCACACTGCTTTGGAGAAAAGGGTCTGTTAACCATAAATGTCAACAGACTGGATGGCTCTGTGGGGTGGGAATTTTTTAGTGGGGAACAGAGAACAACTTAAGAGGTATTACTCACAATCAATTTGTGTCCACTGGTGAAGCATCAGTGCGTGATTTGTTTCGGAACACCATCTCTCTTCTCATGAAAAAATAAATATGAAATACTTCGGAAAAAAGTTTGTCACACAGAACACTTTACTAGAAAGTTCATAAACTGAAGAGCAACTAAACTGTCTCAGATTCAGCACAGCATGGGAGGTCAGGTTTGGGCAGTGTTCCATCATGATGGCTTGACAAAGTCCAGGGTAAGGAGAGGTGCAAACTGATACAGGAGGAAGTGCATGCAGCAATGGAGGAAGAACAGATGGCTCCAATGGTAGAGATGTAACAGTACGAAGAGTGAATTCGGAGGGGACAAGCACCGGAATCTCTTTAGGGCAGAGTTCTGGAGAGGAAAGCCCCAGGAAAGTTCTTGATATATACAGTTCACAGCTTGCTGTCTAGTTCATCTAACCTGTGGAGCTGAGGAAAGTTGACTCTCCATCAAGCTACGGTTGAAGTAAACATCCTCAAAGTATATCCTCAGCAGCTGCCTAAGAGCATTAACTGGTACAACCAGATGCTCTAGATAGAGATGGAGGCTACCAGCATAGGGATAGCACACAGCATGGGCTGCCAGAGAAGTCTGCATGGGCATGAACCTGAAGCCCCTACCTAGTCTGCTACCGAGAAACCAAACTCGACACAGCCGGAATGGTGTTTCCATATTTGAAACCCGTTGCTCTCCTCTCAGAGCAACGAAACTCATTTACACAGAAGGAGGCATTCTCACCAACAAGGTTTTATGGCACTTCGCTCAGCTGCTGTGCATTTGAGCTGACAGAAAGAAAATGTCATGGTGCCAAAAAAAGCTTGAATTTTTATAATACTTTTGAAAATGTAGAACTGATTACTGTAATAAGTCTGCTAAAAAAGGTATCACTATAAGCAAAGTGAATGCATGCAGACTTGACTGTTTTAACCTGAGCAACAGCAGCATCATATCTGAGCACAGACACACAAACCTCCACTGTAACTCTCTACATGTTGTCACCAGTTTTTGCTTTTGCAAGCATATAGCCATGGTAAGCACTCAGCTTTTAAGCTTGTATTCTGATGTGGTAGAGTGTCAAGTATTTGACACATAACTAAATTTACCCTTAATGTCAGTCTATGTGTCAGTTAACAGAGACAGTAGTAGAACCCAGTAGCTTCCAGATGCAGATGATCATATCTACCTCCCATATTTATTAGTTCCTGCACTAAATACATAAAACCTTTCCATGCAATCGCTTAGAAGAGCCTAATATCTCAACAACTCTATACACTTGTCCAAAAGCTGAGATTTCAAAATAAGGCAGCACTGACTTAATTGGTGCAAAGAAGTACCCTCACACTGATGTTTGTCTCTAGCTAGAAGCTACTGCAGAACAGCTGCATCCATAGTACACGTGTCACTGAAGTGGAGACTGAGTATGTCTCTTGTTATCGTAAGTCAAAACCTTTACACTGTATGTGATCAGTGAGTTTTTTAAATCTGTTGTTACACTAGGTCATAGTGTTTCCAAAAGAAATCCCAACTCACTTTTCATTGTGAGCAGTTCCTCCTTTGTGAGTTTGTTTCCTTCTTGATTTTATTTCCTCCATTGCAAAACAGTCAGCTGTTTGGGCTTTGTTACACACAGACGCTAGGAAGAATAAATGAACGAGCACACAAACTTACAATATGAGCTATTAATTTCACAAAATAAAAACTCATTTAAAGCATCGCACACTGATATTTTGTTTGACCCTCTTGGCTCAGGTAGCAGACCTCTAACCTATTACTAAGTAGGGCATAGCATTTGTGAAAGAAGGTGAGAGTAAAATCAGCAACCAGTGTTATGTCAGGGACCCTGGTGAGTGCGTAAGACTGGAAACTAGCGGCTGTGTTAGGAAAGCAAACTGGGTCTCCTGATACAATCAGAAAGATTGAGATCTTTGAGGCCTGATACTGTGTTGCTGTCGGCAGCATCTAAGCAAGCCGTGTTGGAGCTTATATTGCCATAATAAGATGGACGAAGCTTATGAAAGGGCAGACTACGTGGAACTGGTAGAGCAGTGTTATTCAGCAGGCTAGAGGGCAAGGTGTGGGCTCAATGAAGTAAGTTTCAAGATGTTTTGTAGGGATGTACAGAGCCTATATTAGGTTGGGTATCAGCAGTAGTCAGAACATTGTTACTAAGGCTGCAGAAAGAGCATCAGAATAGTTGTGGAAAGGGTAATTTTAAGAGATGAGGTTTAGGAGATGTAGGTTCAAGACAGCAATATCAAAACGCTGGCCTGAGCCAGATTAACCATAGCCAAGTCATCTGGGCAAAATCCAAAATAACCTATGACTCCAAGTTACATCACTCATGATGTCTCCAGGAGCATCACAACATGTGTAATATATTAAAAAAAAAAAAAAAAAAAAAAAAGTCAGGTATCTTATGTTATACTAGTTAAAACTGCTTAACCATTTATGTATCTGGATAATTTTTTACCAAAGCAATTCAAGGATTGTGCCCTGCTCAAAGGGACTGTAGGAGGGATTCAAACCCAGGACTACTGATTGCAAGGTGAAGGTTGTAACCATTAAACTTCCTACTGCTCCTCACTCTGCACTCTCTCTCTTCACCCTGCCCTTCCTCATGTATAAATATGATTATTTATGCACGTATGTATCTACTTATTTGTTTCATCACTATGTATGCTGTATGTGCATATGCATGTTGCTCATTGTATGCTGCTGTAGTCAAGTATAGTACCTCACTCAGATGTTAATAATAAAATGTCATTCATTTGTTCAATTATTCAAACAGATTGCATGTCTGTAATGAGATATTTTAACTATCGGCAAAGAAGCAAACTTAGAAAAATCTTTGGAAAGATTTCAACACCTGTTCCACAATGACCATGAAACTGGCTTAATGCCTGTGCAGGTTACATGAACATTTCAGAATGCAGCCCCAGAGTTATCTTCAGGATAACAGCACTCAAATGGGTCCTTCACAGAAAATTATGATCTGTTGCCAGGCAACTAGATGACTTGTTCTAAGGGTGCCTAGGAAACTGATGTTAGAATGCCAATCAGCAGTGTTTTTCATACATTTATGTCTAATGCATGTACTTAAAAACCATGGTTGAACAAAGACCTAGTGATAAAGTGGTGATTGTTATTTCTCTCATGACGTGCAAAAACGCAATGTTTGATAAAAGATTATTTTGAAAGTAAGCTGCAGCAATGTTTGGAACAATGAAGTGTATAATAAGAAAATATTCAATCCAATCTTAAGTTTTACATATGACACAGCTATTTCTATTTTAGTTATGCCAATTTCACTAAAACATATGTATCATTAAATCATCAATAAGTTAACCTTAAAAGCATACTTGAACATAACACCTACATCATTTTGCATAATCAAATGATAAAAAGCACTGCGCTTTCATTCGGACAGAATAAAGAAGAATAGAATTCCTGTTTAATGAGTACATAATACTGGAATCACTGCAAAGAAGTTCACACCTACCTCGTATCAGTATCTCACTGATTAATAACGATACCTGATCTGGTAATGTAAAAAGGTGCAAACTTCAATTAAATGTACTACCACAGGAACTAATCCTGATAAAACTCTGCTTTAATAATTTGTGTGAGGTGGCCAGTTAGGCTAGTTACCTATTGGTAACACTGTGCAGAAAGCTCACGTTTGTCTCAAATGTGCACTGATTTTTTTTTTTTTTTTTTAAAAGTCACTCAGCTTCAGTCAGTCAGTTTCCTGTCTCACTTGCCCTAGTGATGCTCGTTTGGGTCCCAGACTCTCCTGCTTCCCACAAGTCTACAGGTCCTCCTGAAGGATCACCAAGGGTTCCCAGGCTAGCCGAGAGATGACTTCTCCAGCATGTCCTGGGACTCTCTCAGGGTCTCCTACCAGTGGGATGTGTGTGGTACAAATCCCAAGGGGGTCAGCCAGGGGACATTTGTAAAAACATGCAGGTGCTCTACTCTAAGACTCTTCCGGATGGCCAAGCTTCTCACCATCATGGAGGGTCAGCCCAGCAATCCTATATACCTTATTTTGGCTGCTTGAGCTTGTTATTTTGGTCATTACCCACAGCTCCTGAATACGGGAATGTAGACTGACAGTAAACTGAGAGTTCTGTCTGGAAACTTGGCTCCAACTTCATCTCCACAGGGAGAACTGCCGACAGCGCACCAATCCACCTTTCAATCTCCCACCCCCATCTTCCATCAATAGTGAACAAGACCCCACGATATTTAAACTCCTCCAACAAGAGCAGCTGTAGAGAGCAACACACTCTTATTCAGGAGAGGACAATGATGTCAAACTTAGAGTGGCTGATTTTCTTACCTTCTGCGTCACACTTCTAGTGTGCATTAAAGGTCACAGTCAGATGAGGCCAAAACACCAACATCATCTGCAAAAAGTAAAGATGGCCTTCCAAGTCCCCTCAACAGAACACATTTTGAAGCTCAGCTACATCTTGATATCCTGTCCATGAAGATCACAAATAGCCATGAAAACAAGAAACGGCCTTGTCTTCCGACGCCCACACTGCAGAAATTTGACTTAATGCTAAGAATATGGGCACAGCTCAAACTGTGCTTGTACAAGGAACAGACAGAACACATCAGTGGTCAAGGAACCCCAATTCTGTACAATATCTGTCAAAGGACATGTTGAGGGAAATGGCCATATGCCTTTCCAAGTCCACAAAACACACGTAGACTTGGTTAGCATATTCCCACTACCCTGCATTCACATCTGTCAGGTACAAGAGTTGGTCCACTGTTCCACAGCCAAGATGAAATCTGCATTATTTGTCCCGAATCAGAGGCTCCTTTCCATTACCCTGGCCTAGTTTTAACCAGGGAGGCTGAGGAGTGTGATAGTAGTTGGGACACACTCTGAAACCAGCTTTCTTAAATACAGGGACCATCACCTCTGTCTGCCAGTCCCAAAGTACTTTACTAGCCTTTCATGTTACATTCAACCTGTCCAGAGCCTTCAACATGACTGGTTTTAAATTTGCATCAAAATTATTTCAATTAAGCAAGTAGCTATTAAACCTAAATGCTGCACCCTCAGGCCCCACTTTAGCCGCTACAGTAGTAACTTCGATCAAGTTGTGTACCATAAATCAGAACAGCAAAATGCTCAGCTGTAAAAAATGGTTAAAATGTGCAGATACCTTCAGATTAAAGCATCAGCTGAGCAATAATAGTTGTTAAATTTTGCTTCCCCCCTTTACTGAAGTAGAGTACTACTAGAGGGGTCACATTTATTCTGTTACTTAAATTTGTAAAAAATATTTTTAGAATATATATAAGTGCTTTATATTCAATTATATTTGACCCCTTCTTAACACATTTGGACTTTTGCATTTAGTGATTTAATTTTCCTCTAATAAAATTCAGTCCAGTCTATTATGAACCAGCAGTAACACAAGTGTCTGCACCAACACAGTTGTCTGTGTTCTATAAATTTCATTAGCCATTGTCAGCATTCAGTTACAACTTTCACTTTAACCACCCAAGCAAAATCACAAATTTCAGTACTAACTGACAAGGAAACACTTTTTTTGGAAGATGTAGTTAGCTAAAACTGAGAGCCATAGAGGGTGAAAATTTCTCAAATTCAATCCATATAAACAAATAACTAGATGAATTTGTCTTTTAGCTATAAGGTTAACTCAAAGCAGTTTAGAACTACTTAATAATTTTAATAATGAGTTATTTGTAAGGGGCTAGTTAGGGTAAGGACCAGTCGCTTGACTTAAAACAGCAATCTACAGGCTACATTCAGATTGTCAACATTCCCAAACACTATTTTACCTGCAGTCCTGAAACTACAATGTCATATTTCATGAATTCTCATTTTTGTCAAAGAACACTAAAGTGGTAGCCTGCATCAGTTGGACATCCAGTCTAAGATGATGTGTGATGGCCATATCTCGTTCTTCTAATGTTGTGTTGCTAGATAACCAGCTATTTTCAAGCTAGCTAATATGCTCTGCCTTGTTTTCTATCCACCATATTAACATCAGTGTTGGTTACAGAAAAACACAACCTAATTAGTTCATTTACACAACATTTTGCTTGTTGTTTAACTTGTTTTAAAGCCAATTCTAATGACAGCTACTAGTGATCTGATTTTGTGTCTTGAATGAAAGATTGCCTTGTAAGTGAAAAATCAGAATTAACTAAGCTTATTAAGCATCACAGGAAGGCTGGAATGTTTTGTGTGTGTGAGCAATCTAGACAACTCCTTCAGACACTAGTTATTTGAAGATGGACACTGAATTCTGATCACGTACATGCTGCAGTCAAGTAGTTCTAAGATACATGGTGCATATTTCATCTTGCCCATGGAACAGTGGACCAACTCTTGTATCTGGCAGAGCTGATTGAGGAGTAGTGGGAATATGCTAACCAGATCTACAGCTAGCTGGTGCTCTTCTGGTCTTTCACACATGTGGAACAGTAGTGTCATATGGGGCCCAGCCTTATTGACTGTACTATATAGAATTTAGCTACCTACCATAATAATACTACATAATTGTCCTGGAACAACAGATCTAATTTTGGTAAAAAGTATATTTCTGAGTTCTTTTTATCTTATTTCGATACAACAGTCTCATATTCCAGTTTTTTCAGTAAATTTTTTGCTTTCTTGAGCATTGTTTTTGAACACTGTTAAATGCAATGTACACTCCTGTAAAATGTTACCTCATTTCTGCAAAAATCTCTCATGGTCACTGTTTACAACTTTACTTAGTAATAGTTTGGCCAAATTATATGACCTTTTCTCTAGATTATTTTAGAATATATACAATGAGTCTTCACTTTGATTTTCTTTTACATTTATAAGAACTTTGCAGTTGTTTTGTCCACACTAAACATTGGTCCATCATTGGGCCATCTCTCTCTCTCTCTCTCACACACACACACACACACACACACACACACACACACACACAGTTATTAATACTAACTATATTTAAGAAATGCAACAATTACTCAACTTCAGAAACAAAAAGGTGCTTAGCAGTTCATTTTGTGGAAAAACATTCATACTACAAAGACTTCTTTTCCAGTTTATATTCATCCTAACAACAATAATAAAATGCTATTGCAGACATTTCTTAACTGCAATTTTTTCCATGGATTCAGCCTCCAATGAAGACCAAAGTGGAAAGGACATAATATTCAGGCTTAAAACTTAAGATCCATTTTGTTGAAGACTGCCCTCTTCACAGGATCAAAAGTCTTCCGATTACCTAAAATTGCCTCCCTTCCTCAATTCTCATTCGCCTGAACCTGTCTGCAGCATTTTACACTGTCAAACACCAAATCTTGTTTTCCCTCCCTTGGACCTAATTAAAGAAACAGTATTGAAATGGTCTGAATTGTACCTGTCAAGTAGATAGTGTGGCTTCTGGTCTTCCCCTCTGTCTCTCTAAACTGGAGTTCCACAGAGATCAGTGCTGGTCCTCATATTCTGCTCAATATACAACACTTCCCTTGGTTCTGTCATATCATAGCTTGGCTCTCAGACATTTTTGACTGGGGTCACCACCTACAACTCAACCTCTCCAAGACTAAGATCCTTCAACTCCCACCACATCCATTCACCTGTCAGGAGCTCCTGGCTGGACTATGGCAATACCCTCCCATCTGGCTTTCCTCCTGTACCATCAGGCCTCTCTAGCTAACCCAGAATGCCATAGCTCAATTTATCTTTGGCATGCCAAAGTGTTCTCATGTATCTCCCATTGATGTCTCTATCCATTAGCTCTGCTAGCTGCCTGTATCAAGTTCAACACTCTGACTATGGCCTCCAAATCTATCAGTGGATGTGCACCCCAATACCAGCAGGATCTGATCACTCTCTTAGTGCCTATGTGGTTGAATGAGTACCCCCACCCACTCAGAATTACCGAATCCTTGTTAATTTTCAAGAAGAGTTTCAAAACGCACCGTACTCGGACAACCTTTCCTCTTGAACTCCTATCTGCTCCAAAAACATTTGCTACATTGTATGTCTAGTTAAAAAAGAAGTAAGTTTTTAACTCCTTATTGATTCTCTATAGAGCGACTGGTGTTTTGTATGCTTGCAAAAAGGGTGGTACAAGTAACTATTTTGAGAATTGCATGTCTGCTACTGGAACTCTGTTCATGAAATGCAGTTTTGCTTTCTCTAAATAATATACTACTTTGAAGAAAATGCATCCGCTAAATGAATAAATCTAAATCCATAGAACCACAACGCAAAACATTTATTCTGTTCAAACAAAAGCAAGTGCTGAAAATGTCACCCTCTCCATCAGTCCCCTCTACCAGCTACCTCCCATCCCCAACAGTTGGGGTGAACTTGGTATAGGGTTGGAATGATGGAATAAAGAATAAAACAATTTCATTATCCAGCTTTTCAATAACTGAAAACACAGGACTGATTACAAATAAATGTATATTTTAATAACCTCTGGTGATTTTTTAGTACAGAACGGATATATTAATGAGTACATTCATATAGGAGTATATTAATTTAGTTTCTACTTTATAGTCTTTAATATATGTGTAAAGGAACTACATGTCTATCTATAATCACTTTGTAGGTTCACATTAAAAACAATTAAAGCAATATATTCTCAATATCAACAAAAGCACTGCTGGACAACTGTAAAAAGAAAAAAATTTTCTTCAGTTGCGTAAATAAAATATATAATGAATTAACATACTGACATGCAGTATGTAACACTTCTCACTCAAGCTGTATATAACACAACAGTTGTATTATTTATCTGTGTTTACAATTTTGTCTACACTAAAGATGCAACAGCCAATGTATGATTACACTGGTAACAACTAGACTTCATAAGAACAAAGGTTGTTTGTCTTTTTTTCATATTTAAGCAAATTTTTGTAACAGCAATAGTAATTACAGCATTATTTCAATACAATGCGTATTTGTAATATAGCACACTTACTTTATATAACTGCACAGCAACTATACACTTAATCTCAAGGGCAACGTGATCACTGTCATTGACTATCATCATACTGTGGTATTTATGCAGTAACACAATAGTGACTCACTGAATACATTCCTTTGAACATGGAATATGAATATTTAGTATTCTTCCCTGTTCCTCCATCCAAACTTAATTTGTTCTTTAAAAAAATCTGTCTATAAGACAGGGGTTTTAATACTACAGAAGGTTGCGTTATTGAAAAAGGAAAAAAAAAGTGTTCCTCTAAAGCAAACATTTGCATAAAAATTAACAAAGACATGGACAAATGCTAATAATCATATTGTAAGGTTTATAAATAACATTTTCCTTAAAGTGGCTACCCCTATTATCAAGTTTCAAAAGGCACTATCTGTCTAGGCTGATGTAACTGAAGTGGGAGTGTAATGTACTGTTCAGTGGCGTGCAATATAATGGCAAATGATAATTACTAGTGAAGACAGCTAATGTTCAAGGGATGCATGGATGCAGTGGCCGGAATTTTAATTAAATATCAAAGATGGAAAGAGGAACACAACAGAACAAACTATGGGTATAATTCATCAATGGGTGGAGCAAGGACTAAAATATCAGGTGACAGAATATAAGTAGGAAAATGGTTCTACAGCACTTTGTTTAGTAGATTATCATCATAACTGTGTCTCACATCACTCTCATTCTTCAACACTAACAATAAAGCATGTGAAAGCAAAACAGCATTTCATAGAACCACAAACTGAGATGGCGCCCGTTTTCAGCATCCTTGGCCTTTTCACACAGCTGCTTGTGTGTTCATGTGCTGGAAATTATTACCAATCTGAGCAGTAAGCACAGTTGTCAATGTGACCAAGCCCTGTTATGAAAGGCTGGCTCAATCAATTCATTTCATCTGAGATGTTTCACCTTAGGTGGGTGCAGTTACAGACTGAGAAGTCCACATTCCTTAAGATGGGGGGTGGTACAAACTACTGAACTTTAGATAAGTGAATATCTGTATAACAAATGTTTATACAGGAGTGAGTGACTAGCCAGTATAGTTATACTCCCTCTTTATAGCAAGAATATACCAATGCAAATCATATGTTCCAACATGGTAAATTGACAAAAAAAGCACATTGCAACATGTTAAATATCCACCCCCATTAATACAAATCTTCTTACTTTGTAATTGCACAGACACTGAGCTCTTTATTTAAAGTGTAATACATGGTCAGTTATTGAGAACAACTTGTATAATGTTGCTTCACATTAATAAACTATAATAAAATAAACTGGAATCCAGTAAACATTGTACCCTCTCTCATGCTTTGTTCTTCAAGTAGAGAAGAACACTGGAGCCCTGCATCACATAAGTCATTTTTAAAAATAGAATAAATATTTCAAATCATATAACAAATCTTAAATCCATTTTAAATTGATCTGATGTTTTTAACAGAACCCTCCTTGTGAATAAGCTGAGGTACTGAGCTGTAATAAGTTTTTAATCGACTTTTGACGTAGTGGGTGGACTTACAAACGCTTATGAGTTGCAAAACGACTGCCGGTCCCATTTGCCTTGCAAAGTTGAAGTTCACACAGTGTGCTGAGTTCATCTGTAACCTCAGTTGTTCTTTCTTAAATTAACTTGTAAACAGTTACACTTGAATTTCTAGGTGTATGCACAAAGCTCTGAGTTATCCAGAAATCTAGCTGAGTAGTTCTAGAGGCATAACTGTGAATCAATTCAACTTTAAAACATCAGTTCTGACACACAAAAATTTTGATCACCAGACTGCTTCCAAAAGTGACCTCTAGTTCAAAAACAAGTGCCAATATGATTTCTTCCTCGTACAATAATTTACCACAAACTAAAGCCAAACACGCACATCATTACCAGTATATCCACATTTCCTCACAAATTATTATTTCTTCACAATTATCACCCCCCATTAGCACTATATTCAAAGAAATGAGAACTTTTAACACATTACTAAATAAAGATATAAAGCAGAAAAATGCATAACTGTAGTTTTAACATGCACAAAAAACAAATAACCAAACACTGTATGAGAAAACCTTCAAAGCTTTTTTGAGTAACAAAATAAATTCCAAGCACCTCAGCTTTCCACAACTAGTCTTGGAAAATGCTTTTTTTTTTTTTTTTTACTGGTTTGAATCTGAGCACAGTTTACAAAAGGAGTGTCGTTCAAGTGCATACATCTTTGATCATCACACTGTATCACTCTAGTGAGAAGAGCCCACTATGGACATAAATTGAATTGAACAGGACATGTGATGGGCTAGTAGGTTAGCAATCTGGCAGAGATATCCTCACTGACTCAAAAAGGTGGAGTCAAACTGCTGAAAGGAATCCTCTGTGGTCCTATTAGTTTGACTTTCAAGCAGACAGAATTAAAGTTCTAATCACAGTTAATCGCATTATCTAAAAGATCCTGAACGGACTCTCCTTATTTTCATATACAGTGTGTGAGATCACAAAGCAAATAAATTGTAGTTACATAAAAAAATTCTTACATTTAAAAAAAAATGCAATCTCAATATTGCATTAGCAATGACTAACTTGAATTTGCATGATAAAGTGTTACACGATGAACCTAAAACAATGAGTCATAATACTTCACACACGTAACAAGATGTATGCTTGAATTTTTAAAAATTCAATTAACAAATGAATCCATTATTCTCTTTTATTTTGTAGCTATTTTTATATAGGCCAAACAATTCCATTATAACCTCTAGGGATATAATGCCTCCTGGTCTCCTTCCATAGACTTTTACTTTACAAAAATAAAATGGTTACCACTGAATAACCAAACCACAAACTGAACTATGTTAATAATAGCTAAACAAGTACTAAAGCAAAGAAGTAATGCAGAGGCTTGGGAAGTGCATTCCGAAAGGAAACAGCTGTCTTTTCATACTTCCAAATCAAGGAAATATGCAAGAATTTGTCTGTAATCAAAAGTAATTCCAAAGCTAGTATGGTGAATAAAATTTAAAATGTTAATGCGTAGCTGAAAGGACAATTTTATATTCTTATTTTATACACAGTGCAGACTAAGATCACTGCAATAATGTGCTCAGATGCCTTAACAAGGGAAAGAGCAGTTAATATATAAACTCCTTACAAGCAATAAACAATAAATAAGGTAATGCGATTTGATGTTGATCATTTTAATTGGAAGCATTTACTTTTTCCCCATATTTACTATTTTATACTTAATCATGTAAATTGCATTTCTACTGAGTGAGCAGAGCATCACTGCAAGCTCACCCAGCTATACAGAATATTCACATATTTCATCTGCTGTTTAATTCATGCGAGTTTGTCAAATTTGTGGGAAACGTGTAAAAATGAACCCCCTCGATAACACCGGCGAAAATCTGTACATCTGTCTGACATTTATTGTCAATGCTGAGACAACATGGCTGTCATTTATGAAAGCTGTACCATGTTTTTAACCCCCCCCCCCCATTACTTTTACACTAGATTTTCCTCCCAATATCATAGAGAAATAGTATAAGGAAACTTAAGAAAAACTTAAGTTTTAGACAGCCCCTTTAAAAATTGTCCGACTATTACTAGTCGCTTGTTTGTGAAAGGAAAGTGTGCATGAAAACGTGGAAGGAGGATAAAAATGCAAGTTCTCACAGCAGATCGACACGACTAAATCGTAACTGCAATATATAGACACCTTTTCACCTATATGGAGGTGCAACGCATCGTTAAATAAAAACGTGCAACCAATAATTTGCACACATTTTAACTCTCGAACAAAGGGAAAAAAATGTTTTGCTGAAAGTAAAAGTTTGAGAGGCGTGAGGAACGAGGTTACCTTCTGCTCCACGATGGAACACGCCATCTCCCTAACCTGCGCCAGGCTGAAGTCGCCGGAGTCCAGCAGGACGGGCTCGCGGCTCATCCCGATCTGAATTTGGAAGGAGATGCCTTGTGAACCCGAACCGGGGCTCGGAGGGAGAATCACCGGAGGAACACTCATATGAAATTCCCCGATGCAGAAACAGGCACTGGAAAGCCGAGCAGACCGGGGACAAATTCTCGTGAGCGCGACGCTCTGATAGTTGCCACCGCCGGGGCTGGGAGTTGGGCTTACTTTGACCCCCCTCCTGACGCACAAATAAAAAATGGCGAGTTGACAGCTGAGGCAGGGCGGCGCGGGAAAAGCGGCGACTTGTTCGAAGAGGGAAAGGCGACGATGAAGCCAAAGACGTCAGATGTGCTGAGATGTTCAGACCTAAAGTGAGCCCGCCTCCTTACTGCTGGCCCGTATTAACCGTGGGTGATTGAAGTAGTCAGTTTCACCGCAAAACGCGCGGCCGTCTCCCTGCAGTCAGGAGTTTAGCGGCAGCCTGTACCTTTAAGCAACCAACAACCTATTTGGGATCCTGACCACAAAACCTAAGGTTCTTTTCCCTGTTAAAACTTAGAAACTTATTTTTTTTAAATATTTGAAAAGTACGCAACAACTTTAAGTTTCTGCAAATCGTGCAGTGGTTTAAAAACACCGATTTTAAATCACGTGAAGCATTTGTGATGCAAAAAGTTATTCTTTAATGCACTAAAATCTTTAATTTCTTCAACGGATATATTTGAAATTGAAAACAATAATATTACGATTGTACTCATTGTTTTAAAAAGGCCGTGGAATGTTAATTGGTTACACAAGAAAACATTTCTTATAGAAAGTAATTTATATAAGGACTAAACCATAGCATTAAAGAGTAGAGTAAACAATACAAGAGTTACTGGAGTAAAGGAGTGAGCTGTGGGTGCGGCATAGATGTCCCGTAGAGAACACAGAGGTCCATTTTCTGATCATTTAGTTTTCATTCAAAATTGGATGGAGGAAATGTGGAGAATAACATACAGTATTATTGTTTTGTGTCAGAAAGTTGAATGCCTTGTGGGGAAAAGATAACTTCCCAGCAGTCGCAAATGTATTTTTGAACATTAAAATGCCAGAAATTAAATAAAAACATCAAGTGCGGGTCAGAAGGTAAAAGTATGAATACAAGTTGTTTTTTTTGCCTTTTTTACTTAACTGAAACTGTAATTGTGGACCAGAGTTGATCAACATGGGAAGTTCATTCAGATTGTGATTTCTTAAGGTAAGACGTATTCAAATTTTCTACTGAGTTTTTACTGCACATAATGAGAAATCCATCCATTATCTTTAACTGCTTGTCCTGCTCAGGACAGTGGTGGTCTGGAGCCCATCCTGAATTCACTGAGCGCAATGATAGAAGACTAAAATCTGAATGGAACACCAGTCTATCACAGGGCACACACACGCACACGTTACAGTGACCAGAAACCCTTGTCTTTGGACTGGATGAAGTAACCAGAGCACTCTGAACAAATGCACATAGGCACGGGCCAATGTGCAAACTCCACACAGATTGAGCTGGATTTGAGCCCACAGTCAAACAGTGTGCCTTTTGAAGTGGACTACAGGTGCTTTGCAGGAAAGTCTTTGTATAGCAGCTGTAGCACGTTAGGTCTCCTAGGTCTAGGTCTCCAGCACCCCCAAGGAGGAGGGCTAAAAAAGGTTTTAGTGAGGCTGGAGATAGGGCATACAAAAAGTTGTGGAGCAGGAAAGGTGAGTCATGGCTTCAAGATAGTCCTGCTGAACCCAGTCGAGGGCCTGAACAACACTGGTAAAAAAAAACATACACATATTGTGTGTGTGTGTGTGTATTGTTTTTTTGTTTTTTTTTTAAATAAATGTCAGTTATCTGTGCTGGTAATGCACTGTAGACTGTCTTACACATGACAGCTTTCTTAACTATTGTTGTCTACCAGATTCTTGAAATGCCACCACAAAAGGTAGTACAAGCCTCTTGTAGCCTCGAATGCTGTTGCTGCCTCCCCCAGGTTTCCCAAGTCCAGTGTCCTTCTTGACTTCCTCTTAATAATCGACAGCTTGTCTTCATTATGTTGAGCAATGACGGTTGAACTGTCCATCAAGTTCCTCCGTGTCTCATCCCGTGGCTACAGCTCTTACAGTTTTCATGGAGCAGTTTTTCATTGTATGGGACCCTTTTCTAAGAGTGATGAGTGTGTGACACAAATAACTGCGGATAATAAATGAATGAGTGAAGCTTTTTCATGAAAAATGCATAACTTAACAATTCATAATGCGACCAGCCAGCATGTAACTATTAATGATGAAAGAGGACATTGAAAACAAATGAAGTTATGAATAGCTAAGCAAAAGAAGGCAAGCACTATTAGCAGTGCTGTCAGTAAATACAGAACAAATTCCCTATTTTATTGAAAAACTAATTTATAGTAGCCAGTCTTCAGGCTAGTTTCTTGATTTCTGAACGTGGGACATCTTTTGCATCTTCATGTATCATTCCACAAGTTCTCTAGCTTAATGTTTTGCAAACTTTACTTTTTAAACTGTAAGCAAGCTGGAATCTTCAGAGTGGTTTGTACAATTCTGTGAAAATTTTGTAAGGTGCTCTTTGAGGTAAGATGGTACAAATCCACCACATTCTCTGTAGATCTTTAAGATCAGATTTTAATATAATTAAACAAAAAGTAGCTGTTGCATTATTACAAGAATCCCTTTTGGGCTCAGCAGAACTTTTCAAATGTAAAAGTTAGTTTTGGCCAGATTTTAACTTTTTCTTTGCTTCTCTTCCTTCAGCTTTAACAGTATAGTTTACTTTTAGCTTATTCTAAGAGTTTGTCATCCAGTACAACATCATAGGATGTTTCTGGAGACATCTCAGATGTATACTTAATGTAACTATGTCCTGTGATTTACAACTGTATGTCAAACAATGCCTTAAGAACATGGCTATTTAATGATTGGTTAGTTCAAAACCTTCTGTACAAATAGTAAATATTTTTAAATAGCTGAGTGTCCCGAGAAACATCCTATGAAGGGGTACTGGAGACATTTTCAAAGTCATCCACACGTTCAGGTAAGTTAGTTTCGTTTCCAAAGGAGAAATTGGGTCAGAGCTTCTTTTAGCTGCATATTGACATTTTTGAGTTGAGCTTCCATTTCATTTAAGCTTTCATTTACTTACACGTTACTTCCAGCCGTGATACAAATTCTTAATTTAAGAATAATGAGCCAGAAGTGGTGATTTCTTTCATTGAACTTGTTGCAACTTCCCTATATTACCAGATAATTTAGTTCTCTGAGAGTCTGTTAGATAATCCTTGATGGCTTTGGAGAGAGACATAGCAAGATCTTCCAGTTGTGATCTCATCAATCAATATAAAGATCAAAATGTAGGCTTTCTATTATATAGTCAGAATTTATATGGTAATCTTTCTTTTCAGGTTTTGCAGTCTCATCTCGTATATATCGTTTAACTGCATCTTCTGAGACACCTGGACAGTCTGCACAGTGTCCATTTAAACATGTTTGAAAAGATATATAATAGATAAGTATAGCTATTCCATATTTGTGCCTCTGTAGCTTTGTACAAATTCCTTGTGGATCAATAAAGTGTCTATTATCTGTTTTTATCATAAATTACAACTTCAGACAAAATCACAATTTAAGATTTTTTTTAGTTCATATTTCCACATATTAAACTACTGGTATATAACTTTTACATATTATTTATGGTCAAAATATACAGTTTTTGATGCTATTCAAACCTCTGTAACATTTTACTGCCTCCTCAGTGGCTAAATGTTGGCACCTTGGCTTGTTATTGTAATGTAGCTTTATGATAATGTAGTACCCAGCATCACTACAGATAATCAAGGGTCAAGTTGCATGTGTATGTTTAAAAAGAATAAAGTGTAAACATGAAATGTTTCTTGGGGATGACAGAAAAACTCAGAGTGCTGTAACACGGTGGGAGAAAATCCAATCAGAGGATTACTGGACTTTTTGTGCTAGTCATGAACTCACATAAAGACCAACATGTTTGAACATAAGATTGTTCAGAAGTATATTGACACCAGGGCATCTTAGGTGAAAGGTTAGTTATTTTAGTTCTGTCATTTGAGCTGAGATCATATGTTCTGGACACTTCAGATAAGAGGAGTGCTGACCTGACTGCCAATGACATTCAGGGGCTTCACATCAGCTTTATTCAGAGTACCAGGCACTGTGAGAGGCTGTAAGTACTTTTAACAATATACACTCCAGGCCAAATCTTGTAAGAATTCTTAATAACCATTAATATGCTGTAAGTAGTAAAATAAATCATTTTATTCTGAGACAGAAACGTTTTTTTCTCCTCCAAGAATGCAGAATTCTTGCCTTTTGAATGTGGAGAAAATCAAATTTAAAGCCATACTATATCATAACATTACCTAAAGAGGCAGTTCTGATGAAGTCATTTTTGTAATCACTACTAACACCTGTGATGTCATTACAGAGAAACTCTGTGCTGTGCTACTTATGAAGTTTCATCTGTGATCATCTGTCCATCAATAACTGCTGGTCTGCTGATGCAGAGTCCACACCCTTTTGCAGAGACATAGGGGGCAAGACAGGGTACATCGTGAATGGAACACCATCCCTTTGCACAGCAATCACATTATATGTTATATCATATTATATAAGTTACCAGTTCACCTGCAACACAGGTCTTTGGACTGTGGAAGGAAACCAGAAGATCTCGAAGAAACCTACAGAAATTCAAGGAAAACATTCACTCAGACTGAGCCAGATTTGATCCCATACTTGAATATAGAACCCAGGTTTCAGTTTATTGTAAAAAAAAAAACTGTTTGGTGAAATTATATGTGTATTTTATGTTTCAAACTTGACAGTTTTTGCAGTTATTGCTCCAAATTTGTCAAGGTATGGCTACTGAATAGAAGCAAGTAAAATTGTACTTTCCTCTATTTCTTTGAGTCAAAAATGTCATTAAACTATATTTGATGTGCAATGTGTGAAATGGTTTTATGGCATTAAGATCAATTACTGTATAAACAGAGTCGATTCATATTTTCAGCCCTTTTGTATGTTCTGTGGTGGCTTGAGCAAGTGAAAGAAATCAAAGGTATAAACTCTTCCATAACTCTTCAAACTATGTAGTTCTATACCTTTGTTGTATAACTTAAGAAGCATTTATATGTTGTCTTATCTATTAAACCTTACAGATTTTTCAAGTGGGGAAAACTGAAAATTACAGAGTTCACAAAATACATCAGTCTCATTACAACTTGTGTGGGAAATTAGCTGATCAAATTTCATTTAAGTAACACTGACTTTTAAATTTAAATATTATATAATTGTAATTTAATTGTCATTGTATTGTTATTTAGAGCACCGTATGAAATCTGAGCTCATACTGCTGTAATGATTAAAGAGAAGCAGAAAAAGCTTCAGGTTAATTTAGCAACGGGGGGAAATGACATATATGGTGTGCCTAAAATTAAAACAATGCTCTAAAGCACACAAATATTAATGTCCTTCTCTATATATTGAAATCCAGAAAATAATTATTAAAACTGGGGATCCTGAATTGCAAATGTTGGTCATTTGAGGGATTCTTGTCATGTCTCAACAATATCAAAGAGCTGCTTAACCTATCACTTGAAAAAATGTACCAAAGAAGGTGGTGAGTAAGTGTTTGTTGCTGTTAATACTGTTATAATTAAGCTTTGAGCAGCATCTCAGGTCATTTTTAAAAAGCAAATATTAAATATTTTCTTATTTGCTGCAGGGGTAGCATGCATATAACAACAAAGGATCCAGCAGATAAAATATAAACACAGTCTCTACTGTTTCCATTTCAGATGGGTCACTTTTAAAATGACTGCATGTCATTGCAGGTTTGACTGTGTCTCTCTAATGACATATAATTTCTCCCCTAACAATAGCAACTAGAATTATTCTAGTCATAAATCTGTTAAATAGCCTTTTTTGAATCAGTCTAAATTACAGTAGACTGAAAATCAAAAGATTAGCCATGCATGTCTTATGAAAGAGAAATGCAACTGAGTCAATTGCTGACATTTTGTCAAAGCACTTCTAGAAGAATAATGAGGCCTTTCTGTATATGATATTACAGGTCAAGACCCCCTGTTGAATGTCATGATGACTCCTTCTAATTGTAATTTATGTAATAGTAGAAAGTTTGGAAAACTGGTAGCGTGTTTCATGTAGAGGAAAAAAGATTATAGCTTGTCAAAACCGACAGATTTCAGTTTAGCACTTTTGCTTTGGCTCTGTTAGACCTATCCTCACCCAGCAATTAACTTAGCTCTCATCAATAATTTCCCAAATTGACAAGACTGACAAAAAGTCAAGGTTGTTAATGCAGGAGACAGTGACTTCTGCCAACTTTCTTAAAAACTTCATTCATGCATTTGGAGAACTCGGGACTTACATGCTAAAGCATCTGTGTTGGAAATTAAAATGTGTTTTGTAATCAATTTACATACAAGTAGTCTACAAATAGCCTTGATTTACCTCGCATAAAAGACAGCCCTGTTTAATGACAGTTAGAAATACTCTTGGCTCCACTAGAGAATTCAAGGGTCTATTCTCCTGAAACACTGTAAATGAACACATTTTGTCTATGCTTCAGAGGAAAATAAAGCAGTTGTATATGCACCTCTTCTTTGTTCCTCAACATACTCTAAGCTCGCAAAGTATACGTTAGACCTTTGGCTGGCGCTCACCACTTTCATGTGCGACCCTGGAGTGGTGCACCATAGTAACCGTGGTTGCAGAGTGCTTTCTGTGCTCCTTCCTTTATGTCCTTAAATGCTGCCTTTCTTTTTGCTTCCACTGGATAAAATATTTTATAAAGATGAATGTGTTCTCAATGGTTGGCTTTCCTGCTTTGGAAATAAATCTTTTCACTTCCTTAATTACCTGATATAGTTATTTGTTTATTCGCTTATGTCCAGTTTGGGAGCACATTTGCTCTGCCGTTTTTTCAAAAAAAACGATACACATATGGGAACCAGATTGTTCTTTTTATTACGTACAAATGACTCACAAACCATAAAACACGCTGCAAAATGCGCTCTCACACCCCAAGCAGACAAAATATTCATGGTGTAGGAAGAAAAAGCTGAGCACATTTGTAGCGTTTTGTACACTGAAGAACCGTTTTTGCAAAATGTTTTCGTCCTCAAAAGCCCTCCGTATTATATGTGGTGTGAGTAACCTACTTCAGAAATAGTGTAACTTAAACTGAACCTTTGGCAGAAGGCATTGCTTTTATTAAGCTCAACTATTGTTAGTGCTGCGTCTTTTATTTTACAGATGCAGGTTTCGGACATCTGGGAATATTTGTCACAGCCAACCTTAATCAATGTCTAAGCGCCAAATATTCACCGTTTCTTATCACGGTTAAAGAGGAGCTGACTGCATAGACTTCCTTAACCATTTCACTATGCGGAGGAATTAAATACATCAGAGTGAATTATGTAATAGTTTGCTTTATTTATTCAAAAATGTCCTTGTTTTTTGTCTCCTGTTTTAAAAATATCAAATGTGAATACATTGCTTTCCTTTTTGTCTGGAATATTATAAGGCCAAGAATTATGGTATCTATGCTTACTTAAGCCAGAAAGATGAGGCTGGGCTGCACAGACTAACCACATCATTAGCTAGTTCCTGGTTATTTTAGACTCAGTGATGGTCGGTATGGAATCATTTTTTATTACTCAAGACTTAAAGATTTTCACCTTTAAATCTGAAAATCAATGAGATTTTATGTTGACCTGAAAATTTAGTTGTGTTCACCATTTTGCTAGCTTGGAAAGACATTAGATGATCTCTTGGGATTTCAACTAGATTATCATTATGATCTCAGCGTGACACTTTGACTCTGTGAGAAGAGCCTGTGGACATATCTTGTTACTGATCAAATGATCGTGAGCTTTGATCATGTCGTAAATAATTTTGATATATCTAATTGTGATTTTTTACTTTTTTTGCTGTAGTTGATACTTGCCTAACAAGAGAAAAGACTACAATTGAAGCTAATAAAGTTGAAAAGACCACTAGTCCAAACAATTCCACTGTATGAGCTCTAAATTCTATTTTATTTACTTTTTGTTTATATGGCATCTAGACTGCTTTGCAGCTCAAAATCTTTTAACATCTTGCACATATAGAGCTGCACTTTAAACATATACTTTAAAGTTATCCGCATATTACATATGCCTACCTGTTTGTCCATGGTTGGGACAAAATGTTTAGTGTCATTGATGTGAAAATTATTGTTACCTCCAGCTTAAAAACTGAAGCTCCAGACAGCTTATTACCCAAATGGGCTTATGTATATATTTTTATAAAATTAAGCATTTCACTTTAGGGACTGATGAACTTATGACAGTTGCTCAGTCATGCTCAAATGTGTGAAAATAAAGTAGACCTGGACAGAACTGGGCAAAGTGAAAAATGAATCTGTATTTATACAGACAGACTTGTTCTGGCAAACAGTCTGTAAAAACCTCCAAATGAATGTAAATTTATACATAACGCAAACACATGCTGTAATTCTGGTGTACCAGCATATATTGAATCCTAATTTATTATAATTTATCCATATATTCCCTACAAAAAATGGCTTGGGGGTGCAGCGGATAACACTGGTATCTCACAGTGACTGGTTGGGTTGGTTTGGACTTGGTTCTAAACTGGCTCAGTGTGCTCAGTTTTCATGGGATTTGTGTTTGTTGCCTCCCACAGTCTACTGACATGTACAGAACAAGGGAACGTCAAACCACCTCTGCACTCTTCCTTACTGGTTTTGGAGTGGTAGCCATGAGTTGACTCTAAAGTGACAGCACTTACCATACCTACCCTATCTTGTATCAAATAAAGAAGGAACAATAACGTTCATTGGACTGGACCTTCCATTCAGTGTTTTTGGTTCTGGTTTCTACAAGTGATGGTCAGATTTTTGTCTCCTCCATGCAATTTGGATGTAAGCATGGACAATTTGCATCAAAGGTAAACTCCAAATCAGTTTTCACTGTTCAAATATATCTACAAATACAATTAAACAGTGAACCCAGATGTGTTGCGTATTTTTCCAAATTAATCAAAAATAACAAACAGAGATCCCTCAGTTCACCCCTTGGTGAATTAATACTTTCATTGTTTTTAGCTAATTTTCCCTCTTTCAGAAAAAGACCTTTATATTCTTCAAGCTATGAGATGCAGTGTTTTACGATCCTGACTTAAAGGCAGCTGGTTTGATTAGAATAGCTTGAGAAGAAGACAGAAAGAACTAAAGGTTTCACTTGCTTTCAAACTTCTGTATCCTAGGGTGTTGCCATTTATTGAATTAGCACTGAGTGAATATATTTGTTTTTTACTAATCTGAGTGCTCTATCTTTTTGAAGGCATGATGGTGACACTCCAGGCCTAGGACTGTGCGTTTTGAATTACAGTCTGTCTCTGTCTGTGTGAAGGCTGCATAACCTGGCCGTGTTTGCATGAGTATAAACAGAGTTTTCCTCACACTTTTCTCCTGCAGTCAAAAAACTTGTCGGACTGCTATCCCATTCATGGTGTACTTGAGTTTTGCTCAGTGCTTCTCAGGCTCTGTTACAAATCATTGCAACTGTGTTCAGACAAGCTGTTGTTTGAATAGATTATTGTACCCACAATTTTTTTTTGTCTGACTCTCACTCTGACTACTCAAGAAATTTAAAAAGGAGATGAGTAATAGACAACACATCTGCCGTGCTTACATGGGTTTCCACCAGATGCTCCAGTTCCTTCACTTAATTTCCTCTGAATTTGCAAATCTGCAAATACTGTATAAAATTGCCTTTAGGATATACTTGTGTGAGTGACTCTGTGTGATTGTGCTGTGGTAACATGCCATCCCATTCACTGTATACCCTGCCTTATGCCATATGCATCCCTGAATCTGCTCTAAATCACCAGAGCACTGTACTAGGTAAGTGGTTTCTGAAATGGAATAGATGGATAGATTCAACAATATATTTTTTAAATAAACTTTTATGTACTTTGTTGTCATATGTGTCCTCAAGGATGGATTGCAAGTGCTTACATAACTCTAATATGGAAATAGGATGTGGCACCATGCTCTGCCCAGACATTGTGCCAATGTAAAAGTTCCACTGATTTAAAAGTACCTGTTAAAAAACATTTAAATCCATCTGTCAGACACATCTTAGTCTGTTATAGCCATTTCAGCCCAATACAAATAAAAAAAAGTTATTTTAGGAATATGACGTGTTTCCATCCAACTAGTAATGTATACAAATCATTAACATGCAAATCAATGTCAATGTCATTTTCAGTGTTTGCTTGTCATTTTCAAAGTCCTCTGTATTTACTGTGTCATCTGATTTAATTATAGTGCCTAACTGGCACAAGCGTAGGATTTGACCGTTTCTGCCAAAACCTTTAACAGACAGCTGGCAATTAGAAAGTATGTCCTGTATCAGTAAGAAAAGGTTTCTGAGTAATACATGACTCATAATATTTTTAGTCTCTTCTTTACACGGACTCATGCAAGCTGGTGTTTCTAAGTAACTGGTCTTTGCTGTAATTCGTCAAGTTGGAAATGTACAACAGATTTCTGCTTTTGCTCTTCTAGCTAATATATTTGTACTCCATTTATAGAGTGTTTCCTATGTAAGCTCACTCAGACTGCAATGGAATGCAGTAAATAATTATACTTTTTCTCCTAGATATTTGGGGGTTTTCGCTGATACTGATCACCAGTGTTGACTTTGACTTCATTCAGTACAGAATCCTGCCAAGCCTATGCCTACTTTCCGTCACATAAATCACGAACAGCTGCCACTTATCAGTACAAGACTTTCTTTTAATAGGGCATTTCTGAGGAAATAGTGATGTAAAAAGGAACAAGAGTGTTTCTCAGTTGACTGTGGTCATATTTCATTTGAGAGTACTGTTGTGCTTCCTGGTTTTTCTGTATTATGTTAAGGTGGCTTAAATGAAAACTGTTCCTTATTCTGTATACATAATATTATAATTGAATTCTTGGTACCTGGCCCCTGTGTCTCATACATGTATATGACTGTATGAAGAGATGGTTGGACAAGAGATCATATATATATATATATATATATATATATATATATATATATATATATATATATATATATATATATATATAAAAAAAAGAGAAGTTCCATTGGGNATATATATATATATATATATATATATATATATATATATATATATATATATATATATATATATATATATATATATATATATTAGAAGACGAGAGAATGTTGAAGGTGTCACACCCTCTGCTCCGCCTGCTGTCCCGCCCGATTCCACAATCGCCAGCACCTGCTCCTTGTTTCCCCTAGCAGGATATAAAACCTGTGTATCCTAACAAGCCAGTGTGAAGTATTGCCCTTGTTACCACTGAGCAAACTGAGCAACTCTCCCACCAGTCTTTCTTGTGATTGATCTGTGCCTGTCTTTGACCACTGATTTAGCCTGACCACTTGTACTTCTCTGCCCTCTGGATCTGACCCTAGCCTGTGTCGTGACTACAAACTTGAAACGTCTCAAAAATGAACACCATTTGCCAACTCGCACCTGCACATGTCTGCTTTCTGCCAACGGCGTCACAAAGGTGAAAACCAAGGTAGTCCCACTGATGACAGGATTACTTGGAGCTGTGAACCCTAAGCTGGAGGAGTAGCTCCATCCGTTTGCAGAAATGAGAACGTCGCTCTCAGTCAAGAAGGGCTCAGTCTTAGAATTAGCAAAAATACTGCGCTATACCCTCAAACATTCAGGCCTCTAGTAGATGGCCTAAGTCTGAGGAAAGTTACTGCCCACAAAGAAAAACTGGCTGAGAAAGGACTTTTTTATTATAGGTTGTAGAAAGATATTTTTTAAAACATACAGAGAAAGCCTTCACATTAGTATCTTTTCACTTTTGTTTTAATGTTCTAAATGTTGACATGGCACCTACCAGACCACTTCCTCCTTATAATGAAAACGGCGTTACACAAAGCATCATATGTTAGCATGGTTAGGCCATTGCCTTGCAGTCCAACAGTTCCTCAGTTCAATATTGCTCCTTCTATTGTAACCTTTTAGTCAGTTTATACTGGCCCCTTATGTAATGAACATCCATGCTACCAATTAAAAAGATGCAAAAGTTTCATAGTTTATTATTTATTTCTAATAACATTCTTTACACCATTTTATTTTCTCAGATTTACATCTTTTGACGTTTAATGGAGTTTGTGAAGAAAATTCATTTTTAGTTTTATTCATTTCAAATTAGTTTTACCCTTAGCTGTAGCTTGAATAAAATTTAGACAAACATTTTAAAATCTTACAACGCATTTTTATTTATTTAGCTGTAGCCAGAATTTTTACATAACCTTACCCATAAGCAAACTGAGGGACATCTGTTTGACTGTGGGCAGCATAGTGATGTGGCAAAATGGTGCTGCCACCTCACAGTGTCTGGGCTGTTTGGGTGTGGGCTCGAGTCCTGCTCAGTCTGTGGAGTTTGCATGTTCTTCCCATGTCTGTGTGGGTTTCCTCCTACAGTCCAAAAATGTGTTTCAGGTTAATTGGTGGCTCTGAATTGCCCACTGTGGGAAGTCATGTGGCCTGACATGAAGATGCCATGGACTGGAGTTCTACCTGGAGTGTAACCTCCTGCCTAGTGGTTAGTGATGTCAGGATAAGCTCCAGACTGCCGCAACTCTGACCAACAAAGAGTAGTTTATTCATAAATGAATAAACCTTTTTTCTGAGCTTTTAGAAAGCTGAAAGTGGAATGAAGCTGACAAAAATTGCACATACTTATATGATGAAATGGTCAGCAGCAATGAATGGAACATAGTGGAAATAATATTTTCTGCAATGAGTTTTCTAAATTTAATATTGTTAAAAGTTAGTGACAATAATGAAAAAAAGTATTATAATCTGGTGTAGTTGCATCACATTCAGGGTGTGTTCCTGCCTTGTGCACTATGTTTCTGAGATATGCTGGACACGCATCACCTCATTGCCGTGCATAATGTTAGTATTTTCTTTTCAGTGTATCTAATTATTTCTCTTTTGTTTTTTCCTTTAAGTCATTTTAGGATACATTTTGATAACTTGATTCACATATATTTTATTGTGCATAAAAAAGTTAACCAGATCACTGTATATCTTTCACTCTGCACAGCACATAAACCCTATGTTGTAGACTCTGTGTAGCCTTATTAACTGACATTACGATATCTTTTTTTGGTTAAGGTTTTTTTAATACATTTCGCTAATGCTTTTCTCCAAATGGGTGGCACTGTGGCACAACAGGTAGTGTTGTCTCCTGAAACAGCTTGCGCTTTTGGGCATAGGTTCCAATTCAGCTGAGACTGGGTGAAATTTGCATGTTCTCCTTGTGTTTGTGTGGGTTTCCTCCTGACGATCTGCTTTCCTTCCATAACCTAAAGACATGAATTTTAGGTTGACTCTAAATGTGTTGTGTGTGACTGTGTGTATGACTATCTTGTGATAGACTACTCTCCTGTCCAGGGCGTACCCTGATACTGTAGACCCTAGTGATTCTGGAATAGGTTCCACACCCTGGCACCCTGACAAGGACAAGAAGTTAATGAAAGAGACACTGAGTTTTCTCCCAAGGAACTTACTGTGATAAGCTGCTTATCATAGTGACTGACCCATATTTACATTTGAATATTTTTTACATAAGCAATTCAGGGTAAGTGCCCTGCTCAAGGGTACTACAGTGGGATTTTAACATGGGTCCTTTGAGCGTAAGGTGGCAGCAAGGGTGGGTTTGAGGCTTAATACATTATATTTTCATTATATTATTTTCATTATATTTATTTCCTCAAAATAACTAGACTGACACCACTGTTGGGCAAAATCTTCTGGTTTGACAGATTCCAAGCGTTCCAAAACATTTTACATACATTCCAATGTTGTTCTGAGTTTAATCCTGCTGTTGTACTAAAACAACCACATAACAGGCAAAAAAATGCCAATGTACAGAACAAAAAGAACATTGTGTGGAAAAGGATGCATATTTTCATAAGCCCTTGTGGCACTATTCGTTGTATGGTACCGTGTTTTATGTTTAGCTATTTTATGATTTATGCATGTCCACTGTTTTCCAAGGTAACTCACTTGTGTAATGGAAAAGCAGTTGTTGCAAGGCTGGTATTTAATATCTTTAAGAACTGCCCTTTAAGAGGAATATTATTGGCCTGGCAGATTGAACTTGTAGTGCGTGCAATATTCCAGTCATGTGCGGACTGTTAAGGCTTCAAAGTATAACATAGTAGGAGGAAGTTAGTTATTTATAGATCATACGCCTCAATTTCAATGCCTGCTCCCTGCAAACCCATTTCTGTTGAAAAGTGCTAAGTCAGTCAAGCTAATATAGAATAAATGGGAACAAAGACCAAGACTACGGAATTCCTGAATCTTCTTTTCATCAGTTTTAATTGGATATCAAAATGGCAGTTTTATTTTAAATGATTTCACAGTAAAATTGGTGAATAGCAATCCATAGTCATCACGACACTTTTCACAAAGGATTGTAAGATATAAGAATGCAAATTTTTGTTGTCTTTGTTTTCCATATGGTGTTTTCTTAAAACTAGGCTATAGGCTGGAACTATGCATTTGGATATAGTTTCAAATGTAGCTTAGTTTGTGTTGAGTTTATATGTTCTCCCCATCTTCACGTGAGTTTCTTCTAACAGTCTAAAGACACGCAGATGTCAGACCACTTCTGCACCCTGTCTTACTGTGTAAACAATGTGATTGGTCACTATGAGTCAAATTCCACTCAACAGTATTGTACCCTCTGATGAATTCCACAGTAAATGGTAGATGGCTTTTAATTGCACCATCTTGTCTGTGTTTGTGTGTAAATAAATCTGTTATGTTACATATAATTCAGGAATTGAAGTATGTGACTGTGCACTTGGGTGAATGTTTATTGTAGTTTTCATATTGACTTTGAGTTCCCTGGAAATGTCATGCTTGCTGCTGAGTGAGGATGCCGGCCACCCTGATTTGGATCACTGCCGGATGAAAGGGTGTGGAAGTAGGTTTGCAATAACAGTACGTGGAAGAACACTGAGGCTACTCAGTGTTTACATATGTTGTGCATGACTGACAGCTGGTTATGGCTGGTGTTTTGGTCGAATACTTCCCTCTTGTTTTTATAAAACTCCAATTAAAGAGTTTCAAGAAACAGATTGTGATTCAGAGTTAGACTGCTTATCGTTTTTTAGATGAAAGTTTGCTGTCTAGCCCCAAACTGAGTGGACTCTTAAGTATTTGAAACTGAAAAGAAAAAAATTCCTTTGCAGATAGAGCAGCGTATGCCCATATGAACAGAAGGTTATGGAGACAACAGCAAAAGATGGCCGAGATTATGTTTTACTGTATACAAGCAAACTGTAGAGTGTGCATTGAAACATGAGCTTTGTGTATGGAAGGCGTCTGTATTGAATAAAGTTGAGTTTCATCTGGTAAATTGCTGTTATGGCATTTTCCAGGGTGCTTTGGTTAGCAGCTGTGATAATGGTTCAGAGATTCAAAAACTGATTTAGCGGAAACTTAAAGATCTAAAACCGTCAGCAGGTACAGTAGTATTTGTTCCATGTTTGCAGGGGTTAGGAGGATAACAAATCATAGAGTTTGAATGCATTCTGATAAGAATGAAAAAGTAGTGCACAGTAAACTGCAGCTTCAGCATTTACTCTGTAAATAAAGCAAGAAATGGCATCAGAGCAGGATGGAGCTGTGGCACTGTATAGAGATGTTTAGCGCCAAACAATGGCATGGCAGTGATGGCAATTGCGGTGCCTAGTAATGGCATGAGGTAAACACTTACCATCTGCAATATCCTCAGCTCATGCAGAAACAAGGAAGAAAAAATCCTAAGGAGATTTATAGCAACTAAAATTGACTTTGGTAACTAATTCATTTCTGTGGGTGCCAAACAATTTGAGCTAATTTGTAGATATCATTTGATACTTATTTAACAGAACCACATGACCTGTATGACAGAATAGAATATATTCCTCAAAGAAGTAGAGGAGTTGGTGACGCAATGGCTGTGATGAATTGAAGCTGTAGATGGTGTTTAATAATAATGCAATTTGCTGTGTAGACACTTGGTGCCAGAGAGGAAAGAATAGCAAAGAGAAGGCTGGATAAGACTGCTTGGTCAAGGGAAAGGCATTTTGAGCATAGTGTGGTGGTTGGTGACCCTGGTTTAATAGTAGCAGTGGACAATGACACAAGGTGAATGACTGCATTGAACCATTATGAAAGGGAAATGACAGTAATGAATGGAGAAAATCAATGATGTTGCAGGCCAGCTAGCAGTGACAAACACGGGCACAATGTGACCAGTGACATAAACTGAAGTTGTAGTGCACATAGAAGGCAGTCAATTAAGGCATTAGTGTCAAGTAGGTCATTTAGAGCTGAACCAGGGCACAAATAGTGGCACAAATCAGACAGCAGTGTCACCAATAAATGATGGTGTGAACAAAATTGAGCAGCCTGGGTGATGAACTACAATACAAGTAACAGAGATTTAACTTATGACGACATCTGAAATGACTTATAGTAACAGTTAAGGCAATGAACACGTCAAACTTAGAAGAGGCAGGCAGGCTAACTAGCAGCAACAAATGAAGGCGAAAATGAAAGTTACAGTGGCAGAGCGCAAATTGTGGTTTTTGGCAAGTGCGTGAATTCAGAGATGCAGGGCAAGCATTTGAACGGTGACACGGAGCAAGGGCGCAGACAGCAGTACCAAGCAAAAACACAAACCCAGTGGAACTGCTCTTTAGGTGATGAATAACAACGTGGAGCAAAGAGCTGAGCAGAATGTATTAATCCAATAGCAGTACCAATTGCAGTTGCTACCAAAGGTAAAAACTGAGCAATTGTGTTAACAAATGAGGGCACTAACTAAATAGTGGAAATGGTGGAGTGAATGCCAGTGGTATGGAAGGGTGTCTGGCTGAATCGCAGTGTGATTGACTGATGGATACGCCAAGGACAACATATGAGTCTTTAGCCTGAATTTAAAAGGTGAGACAGAAGAAGCTGTGTAAAGAAATTAGATGTTTACATTGAATGTCTATGCCTGTATACCTAGGATCACAAGCTGTGGAATAACTTGTTTTGAAGTTTAGGTGCATTTTAAAACCTACACATCCTATTGAACTCACTGTCCCGGTAAGTTTCCCCGAGTACGGATTAGAATCACACATGCCAGGTTTTATTACGTTATTAGCATATGAAGGTTATTACTCAATGACAGCTGAGATCATCTGTTTAGGGGACAGATGTCCTGTGTAAGGACTCTTGTGTGATGGGGAGGGGTAAAAAGGAACTCTCTTGCATTGCATCAGGGAGTTAGTTACAACTCCTGCATACTTATGTATTTCTGCAGAATCAGTGTTTGCTTCAGTAAAGATTTGGTGAAAAATTTGATGTCGTCATTGTCACGGACTTCCAGAAGGCATTCCTGACAACATCTGGCAGAGTTTTCCTAAGCTTAGATGCTCTTTAGCTGAAGACATGCCCTTCTACCAAAATATTATTAATCACAGATACAGTAAGATAGCCAGTATCTGATGATCAAAGGTGACGTTCTGGAACATAAAAAAATCTATGATCTTAAAGGTAAAGTGGAACAATACGATTAACAGCCTTATAAATCAAGAGTAAGATTTTATAACAGGAAGTCAATGCAAAGACGTGAAACCCGTTATTGTAAGGTTATAGTTTGTGGTTCAACTGACAGTTCTAGCAGCAGCATTCTGTATAAACTATAGCCTAGTCTGGTTTGGACAGCCTGATATCTGGTAGTCGACCCTGCTGGAAACAAAGGCACGAACCAGCTTCTCAGCACCCAGCCTACTTAAGAATCACCTTAGTATAACTATACTTCTCAACTGAAGGAAGCACAATCCAGTCAATGGAGCAGTGTAAGAAACAATTGAGAAGTTAGTATCCAACAAGACATCAAAATCTGAACACATTCAGTACACTTAAAATTCAATCCATGAGCACCAAAAACTGATGTGATTAGATTGCGGGTTGCAGCACCACCACCCACCACAATACTTCTGGGTCAGAGCTGCTGCAATCCAGAGCCTATCCCAGAATCACTAGGTCCAAGGCTAGGAGAATATTCCCTGGACTAGATGCTTGTCCATTGCAGCGTAGCCACACGAACAGAGAGTCACACATACACACAATTAACCTGAACACACATTTGTTTGGACAGTGGGTAGAAACCATGGAGGAAATCAACACAAACACAGGTATAGCATGCAAACTCTATACAGACTCAATCCCATGCCCAAACAATCCAGACACTGTTAGGCAGTAATGATACTAGCTGCACCTCTCTGTTGTCTGTCCTTAGTGATATACCAGACTCCTTTATTTTTTCACATATGATAAGGTCAGAGAACCATTTCCGTGTTCTCTATTTTGCAACTTATTGACGTTCAGTTCAACAAGTTGAAGCATAACACGGTCAAGCAGTAAGACAAATGTTCCATTCATTCAAACAAGTGAACAGGAAAAAAGTTGAAAAAAGATGAAGTTACGGAATAGTCTGGTCAAAGCAGTGATGAAGATCTTGGGGCAAAGCCTAAAAGAGTTGTTCATGCTCAAAAACCTGCATTTTTTTTTTAGCTAAAGCAGTTCTGCAGGGAAGTGTGGGCCAAAATTCCTCCAAAGAGACGTGAGACACTGGTCAACAGCTGCAGGACTTATTGAGTTGCAGTCAATGCAGCAGAAGATGTCGCATTCAGTGGCTGACTGTTAGGGTGCAATTACATTTTCACACTTATGACTGCATTTTACGCTTCCAAAATGCCACATTTAATGTCTGCAAAAAAAAAAAAAATCCTACAGCAATTTTTCAATCACCACTCTGCCTACCTGTTTATTAAAAACAATATTTAAATTGGAGCTGTTCAGGGTAACTACTTTGATCAACGTTGCTCTAAATTGGATGAAATTCCAACCAGGGACTTGTCATGGCAGAGTAGGTTATGTTCACACAGCAGATGCTTCTGGTGATAAATGCATAGATTTGCTGTGTGCCGCGCAAACGGAGAATGTAAACGTGTTCAGCAACTTGTCCGTAATGGCACACGTTTCCACAAAGAAAATTTGTTCAAAATATGCATATTTCTCACTTGCGCCGTAGGATGCAAATCTGTATATACCGCCACCACCAGCCATATAGATTTACTGTAACATCTGTAAGAAATGAATGAGCACCAATTAATGTGCTATTGTGAATCACTCAGACTTACAACGGCAACCGTTCCTCCAACTTCATTTGTATCCAAAGTCGCCAGCTGCACTACCTTCTACTGCAGGACACCTGGTTTTGTAGCCCTAATTTGTGAAATTGAATACAAAACATCAGAAAACATATTGCTACCCTGCCAGTAGTTGCATTATGCACCCCAAATAAAAAACAACAAAGTGCACTTTTAATTATTTTGTATCTCCCACAAACAACTTTAATTAGTTCGAGGAGGCCGAGGGGGACAGAGACTGGGTTCAGTGGGGATTTCATCAAGCAGAAAAAGAATGATACTGTACTCTAATGGCTTTTTCTCTCCCTCTCTCTCCGAGTGCACATTCACAGACGGCTAATGACCCACTTGTCACCCTCCTTGTTAGCAGAGCCCAGGCCTCAGCAGGTTGCGACTGGCCATTGTCAGTGGTAGTTTTAATTGGTTTGTGGGCGTGGCTCCTCCAGAGTGGGTGGGCAGCAACAGTTGCACAGCTAAGCAGACGTGATAATGGTCACTCGTGGGACTAGTTTCGAACCAGCAAATCCGAAGCCGCACGGAAGTGTTTTTCGCAGGACGCCAACCCCTTTCGTACGCCCTGTGTTTTCATTAGGCTGTACCGTGTTGCCCGAACTTTGAGCGCCAACTGAGAAGCGAAATTTACTCTGTTCAGTGACGAACGGTGACAGAAAACGGACAAATTGATTTTATTTTCAAAATTGTGAGCAAGGGCAGAAGTGGTCGCTACGAATGTAGTTTCTGCATCTGAGCCAGGGTTTCAGCTGTAACTGCTGGACCTGGCAACAGAAACTCCAACCCCATGCAGACTATATCGACCCTAGAATGATCGAGACCCCCCATGGTGTAAGTTTCTGCTAAGTTCTAAGGCAAATATTTTATGCTGCCAAGTAACCTAGCAAACTGGCTGTAGATGACCATGACACAGTAATGAATATGTAGCTTATGAAAAGATTTGGATAAACTGACAGCTTATAGAGAATCTGTGTTTAATTACTTTAGAGACATGAATTGAAAAAAATGGCAATCAAGTTCTTTTCCATGTTGTCTTTTATACAAATCAATACCATGCAAGATTTTAGTAAAACATTCTCACCCAGTACATTGATTTGTTAAAATCACAAAGTATATTGAGAAGTTAGGAATGAGTTTGATGTTTCTATTGCGATTCTAATTCTAAATGGACATCCATGGAACATTTACAGCACCAGTAAGCCATTTGCTCTGCTCAGTGTGCTCTGCACTTGACTTTCCAGCATTCTATTCCAACTACCTCCTCCCTTTGTGTTCTCGTGTATCACCTCTCGAAGGATTTCTTGTTTTCGGAGTGTCTGTCTTGTCTTCTTCTCTAAGTCCTCCAATTCTCTTTCTCAATTTTCCCCATGTTCTCCATTTGTCGTGTGCCCAAGTCTCAGAGTGTCTTCGGTCTCAAGTCTTCATGTCTCAACAGCACAGGACCTTCCGCTCACAATCTGTCACACTTTTAAACAGCACTTGTAAATAAACTCCACACTTGACTACACCGCCACCTACATCTCTGAGTGATCATGAAACCTACCCTGCAAGTAAATAACAATAAGCAAATAGAGTAAATGCACGGATTAGACACTGTCACCATCCCTAGCAACACTTCTCCAGGTCAACCAGCAGGGGTGCTCACACTAGTACACATGTCTGCAACCATGCAATCAGGACAGGCTTTAAATAGAAGCTATTTGGCAGTCAGCTTTGCGGAATCTCAACCGGTTCTAGCAATCATCCCCGCATACCTGATTCAAGGTTGCTCAGTGTTTGTCCTTGTCCCCAGCCTACCTCTCCTTGTGTGTTTCACATCCCTCTGTGTCCCAGAAGTCCTCAGCCCACCACCTCTTTGAGTCACCTGCTTGTTCAATGCACTCAAGCTCGGTGGCCTTCATAACAGCTCCTCTTCACTTCCTACTCTACTCACTCAGTTAAATCTTGCACTTGAGTCAACCTTATAACCAGTCTCTGTGATCATGATAGGTTTTCCCCCACGATATCACTGTCAGATTTGTCATTTGTAGGCTTTGATTGGGAATTCTGGCCTTGGTTAGTCACAATCAGATTTTGGAAAAAGGTAATATACATTGATAGTACTGAATCTAGGCCATATGAAATGCTAAAGGATGTATTTACTCAAGGGAAGGAGGCATTGTTTGTTTGTTTTTTTTTTGCAGAAGATGTGAGACACACACAATGTTTGTGCTTTACTCTCAGTATGTTCAGCTCTACAGTAACAGCGAGTAATTTGTGTATTTCTCCAATTTTTCTGTCAGCTATCTAAGACCAATAAATATCCATGCTTATGAAATCCGTAGCAATTAAAGCTACAAGAAGAGCGTAAACATATTTGGTGTTTGCAGTGTCCAAAGCTATTTCTGGCACAGTGAACACGAAGACAGAGAAAATATACCATATGTAAATCTGTCGAGGGGAATTGAAGTACACCCATTCTTCACATAACAGGGTTAACTAATTCCACTAAATAACTCCATTAGGTGAATTTTGTGCAGTAAACATAAAAAAATAATTGGTTGCCAGGGAAAAATATTTTACATAAACAAAATTTTCCACATTAATTAATAAAGTTCACAAGGTCACTGTCTACATCTTCCCCTTTGCAAAGTTTGTATGTCATAGAGACACTATGAAAAGTTACTACAAATGTTTGACATTAGATAACCTTCATTTGTTTGTGATATTAAGGCTTTGTTTATGATAGCAGTCATTGTTTCTAGGATAACTTAGAGGTTAATGCAATAAAATTAGCTACAAAGTAGCCAGACTGAGTTCACTTGAAGGACAAAAACCTTTAGCGTTTGTCAAGCAATGTGTGCAATGTCCCAAATCATTCAAATTCTTGGTGTGGAAGTAAATCTGAATAATGGGCAAAAATGCCTTTGTATCGAATAAATAGCATGTAGCATGAATAAAAGGGTATTCCTTTACATATGCAGTTTCTGCAGTTTTTTGATAATTTTATTTATATTTATTTCTTTTAAACAACAAACAAGAATGTCTGAATGCAGGAGAACATGTGACTGGATCCTTACAGTTAAACTGGCCTAAGCTGGACTTATTTCCTTTAGCATCACTCTAGTATTTATACATTCTCTTAATGATGTAAGTGCAACTCAAATTTACTTTTACTGCACATAAAAGGAAAATGTGGACCAGGCGTCTTTACTGCCCTACGGGTGACGGCATTTAACGTTCTGCGTTTACCTAAGATTCCTGATGAAAGTAATAATAATATTGCAGCTAATCCACGCTGAGTATGAGAACATCGGGACTGAGGAAAGTTCAACAATCCCACAAAGTTAACAGTTCAGTTAACAACTGTTTTTGTGATGACTGGAAGGGGACTGTCTTTTGTTTTTCACCCACTGGTTTTACTGTTGTTTTTGTGCATTCAGTGACAAGCCCATTTAAATATAGCACAATAACAATAATCATTATTACAATATGAGTCATTATTATAACCTGCCAGGCTAATAACTAAACTAAAAATAATAATGATACAATGATCTAACAATTCATCCTAAACCAAACGGAAAAAAAAAACACTTTGCCAGTGATATCTAGGTAATTCTGCTTGACAGAAGAAGAATGACTTGAAATACATATCCGTGGCACGTTCTTCAAAATTAGAGAACCGAATCCGGAACACCACTTTGCCGCTTTTAGGGAAAAGTGTAGGGAATGACCCAGGTTTTGTTGCTGGTAATGAGATCCGGTAATGACATTGCTCTCATTAGAGCTGCGATGTGACACGACGATACGACCTCACAGTCAGCTCTTAATATTTCACCGGTGTGATCTCCCATGCAGCAGCAGCAAACACACTTCTCATAACAGACACAAAGCCTCAGTAAGGTCTCCTGTCAGCCAGATGTATAAACATCATGTTTTTCACCATAACCCACTCTCCAGCCCCCTTCGCTACCACCCTTCCACCTCCGCCCAACCGGCAGCCCAGCCAATATAGACGTTGCGGGCTAATTGTAAATCATGTGTGATATACACGGCTGCTTCACTAATTGCCGCTGGAAGCTGTGCTCATTAACTGTTCTCATCTGGCTTCGTACACAAACTAAACAACCTGCAAACGATCCAGCAATTACTCATATTTTACCCACTCCAGCGTCAGGCGTGCATCAAAATAACTGCAGCAAATAACAAAAGGCCGGTCTGGCTGCTAGCGTCTAAAAAGCTTCGTTACAGAGAGGAGGCTCATTAAAGTGTGTGTGTGTGTGTGTGTGTGTGCGTGCGCGCGTGCGCGCACGCACACACACACTTTTATAATTTTAAGGAACTGTAGGGCACTCTAGAACAGCTTTCACAGGCTTTGCTAAGTGGAGCACGCCCACAGATCATTTATTGACCAAACTGAGTTTCTTGTTTACTAATAAAATGAAGAAACAATGACAATGTGTGGGTAACATGCAACTCCTTGCTGCCAGCTTGTGTTTCAACACACACAATGCTGCAGCTGTGTGAGGGAGTGAATGCTTGTTGTCATATACGAAAACACACGGCAACATTTTTAGACACGCGAGGGCAATCACAGTCACCCACTCGACTTCCCAGCCGCCGAACAAACAAAAACAAGTGCGCTGCCACGCGCTGTGACACGCATATATACGCACTTTGCTGTGAGAGAGGAAGAGTATGTTAATTGTGTAATATTCCCAGTTACAAACGTGCCTTTTTTTTTTTTTTTTTTTTTTACAGGTTAGTGCAGAACAAAAACGCAGTCATTACTGATACATTTTTATGCTTTTAAGATCTGCGCGCGGAAAGCACATGCGCACATGCTGGAAGACACGGACGCACAATAAACGAGAGACACGGCACATTTTAATGTGTTTGCTGAACATAAAGCCATTCATTGGATCCTACCTCAAAGCCATTATCTTCCATTGTAAGGGATAAAAGGGAAGCAGAGATTTTATGTGGGTGGACAACAGGCTTTTTTGTGAAATCTGCTTTAAAAACAGAATGAGGGAGAGTGGCAAAGCTGAAATTAAGCAAAATAATGGCTATGGAAGGAGAGGCCATTAGAGAGGGGATGATTGGAAGATATAAGGACAGCACTAACACTTTGTCTCACAAACAATGTTAATTATTTCAGATGTTAATGTGTTTATACTTGTGAATTTAGGCGTTTGGATCTTATTTCCCTTGGTGTGATTCTTGGGGGTCTGATATGGGTTTGGAAAACAGAATTAGAGGGTGGTGACACACATAATTGTTCAAAAGAAGAGCAAAAATGTGGGTAGCAATACACAAAACATAAAGACAAAGGTAATAAAAGTACAACACAAATGATTTAGCAGCAACATATGTATAACTGGCCTTTTCTTCTGGGAGGGAATTTTTCCCCATCCTGACTTACAGTAATGTTTGTTTGATTGTGGCGCATGTGTTTAATTGTGATGTTTTTATTAAACATTCTTCTCAAGCTGTACTGTTCTATGAGCTCTTTTCCATAATGGATAAACTAAACAGAGAAGATGAAAAGTACAAAATATTCAGATATAAAGTATACAGAGTCAAAATAATTTGTCAAACAAATGTACCGGTTAAAAAAAGGAGCTCTGCTAATGCAACATGATGTCAGCCCCAACCGAGCTTCTCCCTGAGCTTGTCATACATTCTGGATTCTGCACTTGTATCCCATTAGCCAGCTTAGTCATCTTAGTTGACTGCAGTCTAAAACTTTATTTTCTGATCTGCACTTCTTTGGGAAATAGCCTAACTTGAAATGTTGCATAATATTACAAAAACCTTAAAAAAAGGTAAGCAGCTGTTAAATAAAGTGTGAATTTTGACAATTTTGCCATTACCAGAGGATGGACTATGTACTACAATAACTACACAACTAGGGCAATGGAGATGTTCAAAATTTCAGACAGCGACAAAGCAAGACTTTCTCCAGTTGTCTCGCCAGTCAGTCTAACTGCATTGTTATTATTCGTTCTGCCTCTTTTACCCTTGGAAGACTGTAGGTTTGCACCCCAACATAATACAAACACACACACAGAGTTGGTCATATAACTGACTGATGTGCTCTCAAGCAGATTTACATTTAAACTTGTTCTCTCAAAGACACAGAAACTGGGAAGAGCTGCCAGAATAATTTGGTACATCCCGGAAACACCTCCATGAGCAGGCTATCGTGCTGGAAGGGCTTGAGAGATTAAAGGCCTTAAAATATGTAAGAAGGTACCTATTATTTAACCTACATGTCAACCCATACAGTGAAAGCTACGTTTTTGCCTTTTGACCACATGCGATCTTAGAATCTACAACCACTTTTAGATAACACAGCGGTTCGAAACACGTCTCGTAAAGCTAGTATTAAAATTTTACAGCACGTAAAAGTGTACCCACGTCACAGCATGTCACGCTGAAAGCGTTTAGAAATAAAGCAGCTCAAAGCAAAATTCAAAGTAGATTTACTGTTGACGTGTGGTGCAAAACGCTAATGAAAGTTTCCCAGGTGTGAGCCAATGCTCACCATCACCAGCTTCCCCACTTTTCACTACAACTGTCTGGGGAATGTATTTCTAACAAATGAAGTGCCTATTGTAGCCAGGCTCATAGCACCGTTAATTAATGTAGCAGACACCACAAAACTGCAGAGGAACAGCAAGTTCCAATTATCTTGGGAACAGATGAGCACAGATTTGCCATTTGTTATATTAAGTATTAAGAATTACCATCGTCCAGGTATAATTAAAAATTGTTCAGCCTTCACTTGCAACATGCGGAAACTTGTTAATTTCCAACCCTTTCCGATTCTCTCGTGAATTAGCAGATGGTACGAAAGTTGTTAAACACATACTAAAAAATGAATTATTTAATTAATTAAATAACGGGAGACGCAGGTAAATGCGCGTCCTTTGCACGGCGTGCGTTTGTCCACTGTGCTGCGAGGACTGTGGACCTCGCTTTGTGCTGTGAGCCAAGAATATAGTCATTTCTGAAGGGACCCATCAGTTCATACATTAGCAGTCAACAATGTTTGCAGTGAAATCAGACACTTGAAAGACAGACTTCGCCTGGTTTTGCCGCCCTTTAGTGTTTTTCTGATCCAGTGCCAACCGACTTATCCGGTGTCAAGTGCAGAGTTTGAGCTAAAAATACTGTTACTTTGACTAATTCTGCTTTTTGCTGTGCACATAAATTTGGTAAATATAATGAGATATTTACCTTTCAAAGTTAAATTGAAAATTCCAGGATGAAATGATCACTTGAGCTGTTGTCTGATAAAACAATACAGAACGGTCTTTAAATAAGTATAAGAATTATTGTTACTATTGTTATTGCAATCCATCCTCAATTTTCTGGACTTTATGAGAGAAGCGCTACCTAGATGTGGCAATAATCTGTAAAATCAAAAGTATAATCTAAGTGTAATATTTTTCACTACGACACTATATAATAATGTACCCTGTACTACAGTGAAACTTTTTATAATGTCATGTGCAATGAGCAGATAATGTACGTAGTAAATTTAAATAAAGTCAGCACTATAACTGAACAATACAGACAAACAATACAGGAAATGATGCGCAAAAAAACAATGTGCTTGATCAGAACCTTTCCACGCGAGGACTGGGGGGACTTCACTGCCTTCATTATTCTGTGGATTAATGAAGTTAATTTCTCCAAGAAACTATAAATTAGTTTTATATGTTTCCTTACATTATACTTGACAATAGGTTTCTTCAACATATCATTTTTTTCTATTATATAATATTGTCGCAACTGTCCATAAAATCTGAAATTCATAAAATTGAGGATAGAACGTATATTCATTTGTTTTTATTTATCTGACACCTTCCAGCATGGTGAATTACAATGTCATCGATACATTAGTGCTTTTAAAAGTATAGGGTAGGAATCATGTCATTTTAGATGAAGTAAAATAAATAAATTACACAGCTTTGAAGTAGTCATTAAGCAGTCATACTGCTTTCAAGTCCTGGAACTCAGGATATTTTTTTTATCTCAGTATGTATCCCTTGACAATGGTTAATATTGTATACATTCTATACAAATAGCACCAGTGCTAGGAAGGACACTTTTCAATGTATTTTTTTTTAAATGTACAAAACACCGAAAGATTTTTTAAAAAATTCTAAAATGAAATTTTAGAATCTGGTTTGTCTGTATTAAGTTGATCTATATTTTACACTATATGTGGATAGCTCATAAAACAGTTTATTTACCAGAATATGAAACTCTTGTGTTTTGTAGGGTTTTCCCATTTGCAATTATTAATTTAGCAAATTTTTATCCCCAAAACCACATAGAATGATTACAATTCATCAGACAACTTTGTCCAAGGCTACTTCCAATGTCAGATGCAACACTCCCTATAACCACTTACTCATTTATACCACCCAGCAAAGCAACTCATTCACTCACTCACTCTCCTGCTGACTCATTCATTCGCTCATCCACTCACTTACTCATTCACTAACCCACTGACTTATTCACTCAGACAATCACTCACTCACCCACCCCTCACTCACTGGCCCATTCATTCGCTCACTCACGCACCCGCTGACTCATTCATCCATTCACTCATTAATTCCACTCACTCACACATTCACACCCTATGGGCAAGTTAGCAGTACACATGTTACACGTCTTCAGAAGAAAAGTGGACCACCTGGAGGAACCCTGCACGAACACGAGGAGAACATGTACAATCCAAAGTCACATTTGAACCCACGTCCAAACGCACACCCTCGCTGACGTGTGGCACTGGTGCTTTCTGCTGCACCACTGTGCTTCCCTATGGGTTTGTTGGTTTTTTGGAAAACATATTCTGGTAAAAATGTTCGATTGTTGTTGTTATTAACGTGTTTTAGCAGTTAGTGTCTTGTAATGTAAAATAATTAATCTAGAACGAAGAACCAATCTACAGAGTAGGGTTATCTCACAGTATGATGGAACAGCATTTCATCTAGCTTGAAGCCTCCCTCACAGCCAGTGCTTCTTGACCACTGTGAACCTGTACTGGACACGTTGGTATCGATCACGGACAGACTGACAGATGGACGGACGTATGGATCGTACCCTGACGGTACCATTTGTGAATAGGTACCTTGTGGATTCCAACTAGGGACCTTAAGGATGTACTGTGACAATCCAAACCATTCTACCATCTGCTGCCCTTGCCTGTTGTCGAAGGAAAAAACATTTTATTAGTAAAGATTAACAGCCCAAGTTTGCAAAGTATGGCATTCATTTAAAAACAGTGAAATGTTAGTGTATGATTTACATTTGTACTCGGCCAAAGAAATATTCCAGATATCTAAAGACAGAATTGACCTATCAGAAAGTGCTTTTCTTATTATTTAATGCCACACCTTTCTTTGAACCTACAAAGTTGTTTTGGTTGTATTTGTCAGAAGGTTTTAGGCTGGAGTGTTCTATCCAAAACATAATACTGTGATGATTTATCAAAGTATAAATATACAGTCATACAATGTTAGGACAAACAAAATAGTAAGGGTTAGAAAAAGATGCCATACAGAATTAAAGACTATACAGAAAGTCTGTTTTAATATTAATTTACTCTCCATGTTATTTCAGAATTAAGTCTGAATCCTATTGCAGCTCAGTGCTAAAATCTTTCATGAATGATTACAAGTATAAGAATAAACTGCTGTCGTTTTGCCTTACAGTGCCTAGCATTATATGAAAGCTGACAGACTTGCTTCTCTGTGACTGGCAAAGCACCATCTGCTGGACAGCTTTTCTTCTGCAGTCCTTCAGCATGAATAAGGTGCAGTGATGATCCTGCAGAACTTGAAGGCGGTTCTCAGCAGCAGCTTTTGGAGAACGACCGAAAATAAAAAGTCAAAGGTCCGGGTGTATACTGGCTGTCCCAAAAAGCAAATTTTACATGATCAAAATCTAGATTTCTGAAGGTCTATATTTAAGAAGTTGTATTTTGAAATGTCTTGCAGGAGTACCCTGACACAGTTTTGACAAACAAGAGAGTGTTATGGTGATAACACTAAAAATAAAGACGACTATCTTAAAAATTGCAAAGTTTCAGTTATTTTATAAACACAAAACTGTCTTTGAATCAAATCCTTGTGTAAACAAGTAAATTGGAGGTCTTTTAAATTTTTGTACTGTACTGCCATCTAAAGTCCAATCCAGGCTTTGAAACACCAGTGGTATGTACCCCAGATAACCCACCAGCTCAACAGAATTTTGGGATGGAGTAAAGGATTTAAACCATACACAGTGATGGCTCTTGAATAAATAATGAAATACAAGCTATTATAATTTTATTAAAAATACAGGAATGCAAAAAACTCATTTTATACTCACCCCAATCATCTTACTACGTGAAAACATTCACCTTGGATAACCACTCGTCCACTGAAGGGCTGCAGTGTTCAGACCCTTCCACAGATGCAGAGGGCACTTGGCTATGCAGTGTACACCCAAGATGGGACATAGGTCCATTGGAGGGAACACCCAACACACACACACACTCACACACACACACACACACACACACACACAGGCAATGTAGAGTCCCCAGTCCACCTGAAATACACACGTTTGGACAATGGGAGAAAGCCAGATCAGCCAGGGAAAAGCAACACAGATGTGAGGAGAACATGCAGACTCCATATAGAACCTGTGGCCGAGTACACGGCCCAGATGCTGCGACACAGTGTGCCTCCCTGCCACTGACATGAACAACAATGCAGATGGTGCATTACTGCCACTATTATCCAAGGGCAGAACACTTTTACCTAACCACCAGAGGACAGTGTCTAGCTTATTTATAATATCACACAACATGGCACTGGTAACACATATTGGTAATAAATGTTTAAAAACAAAGCAATGGTAAGTTTCATAAAAATAGTGAGACCCTTATTAAAAATATACAAAAATACACTGGCATGCAGTGGAGTGGTAGACTGACAAAACCAATACCATAAATGTGTGATTTTCAGTGCTTTCAAGCTTACAATGTGGAGGAGTATAATAGTTTTTTTTAATCTCCTTATATTTAAAGATACAGTATATAATTAATATATAATATCATGTAATACAATTCAATCTATACACACTACTCTGATCTATGTGTAGTATACCTACATGAGTACAAGATAGTTGGTGACCCTGACAAAAACTAGTTCTAGTACATAAGCAGTAACTGAGCATCTGCATACCAAGCTAGCAGCTGGCTTATTAAAAAAATCAGTTTGATCAGATAACCGAAATCTAAAAGGAGTAAATGTGTTAATGAGTAAGTATAAAAAAAACAGCTTCCTCCCATTATGTCCCGTGCTTACATGTAGCATGAAATATGGCTTTGTAGTTCAAATTATTATTATTATTTCATTATATTAAAAAAATTGCTAATCTTTTTTTTTTGTTTAAGAAGTTTAAAGCAATGCAAAAAAGAAAGTGCATCCCTTTTCAATTCAATCATTTTACATATCAGGCCATAAACAACAACCAACTTCTTTAATTAAACAAATTCAGAACCGGATAACAGACAAGACAGAACAGATTTCACAGTCTTATTATTTTTTCAACAAAAAGTCAGCCAAAATGCAGAAATCATGTGGGAAAAATTACGAACACCCTCACTTTTTCCATAGGAGTTAAAAAGATAAACAACAGTCAGCCACTGCTAATTAAATTCACCTGGTTAGCTGATCATCAGTGTGTGACCACCTCAAGACTTTTGACAGTTTGGTGGTCTGGAGCATTCAGGTGTGTGTTATCACCATGTCAAGGAGAAAAGACATCAACAAGACTCAGAGAAGCAATTGTTCCTACTCATCATGTAGGTAGGGTTATAAGGGCATTTCCAAACAATTCGAAATCCATCATTTTACAGTGAGAAAGATTATTTACAAATGGAGAACATTCAAGTCAGTTGCCATTCTTCCCAGGAAGATTCCAGCAAAGTTACCCCAAAGTCAGACTACATAATGCTCAGAGAAACGAGAAAGAACATAGCCTTAGTTAACACATTTAATGTCATGCCTGATAAAGTAACAGTTACCGTGGGCAAATTCATGACTTTATAATTAGAAAAAAACCCAATAGGCATGGCTTTTGTGTTAAGCTAGCCTGGAGAAAGCCCTTTTTTCCAAAAAGAACATGGCAGCACAGTTCACGTTTGCCAAGTTGCATCCAAACAAGCCACAGGATTTATGAATGTGGCATGTGGGGAGACAAAACATGCACATATGGACAGCTCACACAGAACCGTTCTCACACACACACACACACACACACACACACACACACACACATACTTACCTGGACCCTAACACCATTGCAACAAATAGGCCTAGTTACAAGTAACACACACCTAGTTGTCAGATGACTATTTAAGTTACCCTGTCCACAGTAAAGGACCTCTCTCTGGAGCGGAAGGCAGAGAGAGAGACCGGTTCTGATTCACCTTTCCCTCAAGCTATGAGTTTCAGAACAGACTGACGTTTGAGCTGAACTCCTGAGTCTGTACCTCTTATCCCACAAATGAGATGTCACAGTGGTGCTGAAACTCAGGACATGAATGAGAGGACCACCATTGAGCAAATGCTTCTGCTATGCCTTCTCAGTGAATTTACAATAACTCAAAAGGAGATTGCGACGTGCCAGCAGGAAGCATTGTGGAGATGGTCACATGCCCCAGGTGCAAATCCTGAAGATGAACCCCAACAACAACCCTGAGACCATCTTGAAGTGCACTGTAACTACATGCTGCTGGCCGCAGGAAGATAAGGCCTTCTGGCTGAGCATGGTACTAACTGATGATGCCCTGGTGGCTGCAAAAGAATTGCCTGCTACGACTATCACAGACTATATAACTGTCTGCGCAGCCATTTTGGAGAGTGAGGACCCCCAGAGACCACTGTAAAAAGCTGAAAATCCTCTGCTCTGAGAATTTTGGTAAGACCATCACCTTTGCCCAGCAACTGGACAGTGCCTGCATCCACTGGCTTTCTGCCCAAGTCTCCAGGAGCTCATTGAATCACTGAACTCATCACCTTGAAGGAGTTCCTAACAGCTCTCCCAAAGAATACCGCAGACTGCCTGAGCCTTCACTATCTGTCATTGCTGACCAACATAGTCTAGCTGGTGAATAACATAAGTCTCAGAACCCCTTCTGCTGCTAGTAAAACAACCCTGCATGACCTCTGGTCCCATGTCCCTCTTGGCTACTTTACCTGCACTGGCCAGGAGAGAGACACCAATCACAACTACCCTACATTCAAGCCACTTTCACTCCTGTTTCAATTTCAAGGAGCTCTGTTGGACAAACAACAAACCCTAGGATGTCGGTGTTACGGAGAGGCCAGTTACATCAGCAGCAACTAGCCCAGCTATGGATATTGGGGTGCGTAACACTAACCAAAACCAAAACTAACAACCTGGTAAGAGTGCATGGGAGGGAAGACCAGCTTCTACTGGACTCTGGCTTTTGTCGGGGGATCGTGATATAGCAGAACAGTAAACATTTTCTGCATTTACAGAGATGTATGCAAATATCACACTGTCCAGTTTTCTACCCTAGGTAAACATCAACGGATAATAGCCACAGATAGCCAATGCTTACAGTGGTTTATAGGTCACTATAACATTATGTCAGTCAGGATTCTGAGAACCCAAATACTTGTGACATTTCCCTGGCAATCACTTATGAGAGCTTCTCAATGAGCACCCAATCTTAGCCAAATACCTCCAAAGTGTTCATGGATAGGTGGCAAAAATCACCTGTCACCTGCAGAAAATTGTTTGAATGGAAGGATCCCATCAATGTTATCAAGTCTATTAATATTTTGTGATTTACTGGAATCCTCGATTCCAGAAATTGTGTATTCAGGCTTCTTAATGTAGTTTTCAAAGTTATGCACACAGGTTAGGAGGCCTTTTTGTCTATAGCAACATGACAGAAAAACTTCTTTATTTAGACTTTGATAGCATTATAGTAAAGGTTTTTTGAGGCTGTCAGTGGCAACAAGTGAATCAAGTTTCAGCATAATATTTAGAGAGATCACTTCAGTTACAGAAGTCACAGAGCATTTCTTGAATGTGCTCACTGAAAGACTTCAAAACAAAACCTGTTGAGTATATCACACAAAATCATATACATAAAAGCCTGTAAAACCAGATGCATCTGCTAAACCAAAAGGTATGACAAGGTACTCGTAATAACCATTTTAATGTGCTAAAGACTTCCACTCAATCCAGCCTCAAATTCTTCTCAAATAAGCACTATGGAAATCCAAGTTGCAAAAATGGCAGCTGTGTGTCTATTCCAAGTTGCTGGTTATCAGAGGCAGTGAATTCCAGTTGCTTCTGTATCAAATACAATACTGAGCTCTCCACCCTTTTTCTCCAAGAAGAAACAGAATGAGGGGATAAAGTGGATAAACAGATGATACCCAACTTGAACATTTTTGTCATATATTATTAGCACAGAGAGGTTTCTGATGGCATCCACCAACATCTCTGAAGGCTTTGAAGTTCCATCTGTGGCATTAAGATTCTTCTCAGCTGCTCCTGCTATTGCAGAGAGGGCAGTCTTTTCCTGCAGCAATTCCAAAAGATTGAGATAAACTAATTAAAAAAGTTTTTGAAATAAAAGCTCTCCAGTTTTCCCCATGATGGCAACAGTCAGGCCACCCACCAGCCATGTATTAGAGTCACCAAACTATCCAAAGAAAATAAAAAGGCCTACAAGAAAGTAGAGGGTCACCCCGTGACAGCACTAGTCATGCCACCTGCTGATCATCTTAGGATTACCTCTACTCCCCCTAAGTTCAACAACAGCACCTTGTCACAAGAATTCACAATTACATTTTTTGCCAAAAGGCTGAGAAGCAATCAGTTAATGAAATACCCATAAAATTCCTTGCTGCAGCTGAACCGACAAAGGCTCTAATATCAAGCAGCTGAGGCCCCTATGAATGTGTACTGTGAAGTTGACTGAAGTTGACAGTTTCATGGAAAACATATCCCACCCTGAGCACAGAGATAGAGATTAGAAGACAGTATTGTGATCTGGATGGACAGGAAACAAAGAATACATCTTCTTTTCTGCAAGTGTCTGTTTCTCTATTAGGGTCTTTGTAGCAAAGTTATCCAAAATCTACTGTTCATTGAGACAAAAAAGTTTGGCTTCTACTTCTTTTAGTCCGTGACATATAAGGACAAGGAAGTAATATCATTCAAGTCACTGGCAGCAGCTAAGGTGCAAAACCATGTTTTGCAGTGAGGTAACCTTCTCTATGCAGTTATTTATTTCTTATACTACACAACACAAAATTACTGAGACACAACTGATAAACAGGGGGATAGTTTGTATGCAACACAGAGCAGTGTTTGCTTACGCATGGTTTTTCCGAGTTTCCATTTTGCGCTAACAAGTAACTCAGTTGCTATATGTGCATTTTTTTTGTTTTTATGTTATAGTTACTCTTATATTGATGCAATAAGAAAAAAATACATTGTTGAACAGACACTCTGCTGAGTCTAATGCTGTTTGCCAGAGCTTTTAGGGTACTAGATGACAGGCATTAGAGAATGTATCCACAGTAACTAAAATAGCACTAAAGTTGTCAGACTTGGGAAGATCAGAGGTATAATCAACATAAATGTGAGGCCAAGGGCAGTAATGGTTCTAATAAGCCCACAGGGAGTTGGCGAGGTACCTTAGACCGGGTACAAACTGTACAAAATTAGATGAAGGCAATGATATTATTCTTCAAAAAAAACGTTCTGGTGGCCCAAGATGAAGTTGGTATAGGGATTTAACCCCCTGGTGGCTAGTGTTAGGAAATCCTTGCACCCACCTCAGAAGCACTTCTCTCATTCCTCAGGAACTCCTTGTTCCAAGGTTTGTTCAGATGGCAGGATCCTGGAGCTGTGCAAGTTGCAAATCCTCCCACAATTATCAGTGGACTGGGACCACAGAGCAAGTGGAAGGGAGTACCAACTTTAAGAAGGCTGTGTCCTGGTCTGCTTCAGGAGAGAATATTGGCCTTTTGGTTCTGGGAACCTGGACGGTATGTCACGATGATGAAAAGCCCTTCATAAAAAAAGAGCCCACCTAGCCCTTGTAGAGATTTAGTTTCTCGGTTTTTTGGAAGTATTCCAGATTGCATTGATCAACATGGAATATAAGTGAGTAGCCCCTTTGAACAAATGCCTCCATTCTTCTAAAGTTAACTTAAGCTAAGAGTTTCCATTTCTGACATGTGGAGTACTCGAGTAATCTACTGTTTGGAACTTACATCTTATCTAAGAGGCAATTGCCTGGGTTGAGAACAGAAATGTGTATCTTACAGTCCACATCATAATTGCATTTGGGTGGGGGCATTTTGTGGGAAAAGAATGCACATGATTACAGTCATGAGGCAGTTCTTTGACCTTGTGAGTGATCGAGCCCCACGCCCTCTTTAAAGGGCAGTCACTGCTACTATGAATTGTAGGGTAGGATTCGGATGATGTAAAATGGGAGCTGAGGTAAATCATTTTTCCAACTCTTGAAAGGCATATGTTGCCTCAAGTAACTACATTAGTTTCCTAGGACTTCATCTTAAGAGCACCGTAAAGGGAGTTACTACAGTACTGAAGTTTTGGATGAATCTAAAATAAAATTTTAAGCCCAAGAAATGCTGTAGAACCTTAGTGGTCTGGGGTTGCTACCAAGAGATGATGGCCTTCACCTTTGAGAGGTCCATCTGGATCCCCTGTGAAGTAAAGATGTAACCAAAGAACAACATCTCTTCCTGGTAAAATAGACACTTCTCCCCCTTTGACAAAGAGGACATTGTCCAACAGCCAGGTTAGGACTCCTCTGATATGTCCTAAATGGCTCTTGTAAGTACAAGAAAATATCAGAAGTTCCTCTAGACACATCAACACACAAAGATTAATGAGGTCACCGGGTGCCTCATTTAAATGCTTGATACACAGATGAGGCATGGATCAACCCAAATGGCATAACAAAGTATTCATAATGTTCCATGTAGGTGCTAAATGTAGTCTTTCATTTGTCCCCTTCTTTAATTTTAATGAAATTATACACTACTCGGGTCAAGCTTGGTGAAAATGGTTGCTCCATAAACCTGTTCCAGAGCAGCAGTTATCAGTGGCAGGGAATATGAATATTTTGCCATTTAGACATTTGTAATCAATGCAAGTGTGCAAACCCCCATTTTTCTTCTTTGCAAAAAAAAACCCTACCAAAGCTGGAGAAGTGGATGGGCAAATAATACCATCCAGGAGAACTTCGGCAATATAACTCTCAAAAGCCTACTATCCCAGAAAAGATATCAAATCAATCTGACCCCTAAGGGAGCCATTCCTGATAACAGGTCTATTTCACAATTCCAATGATACTGGTGGAGGGGGAGTTCTTTGCTTTTTTAAATACTTCAGTCAAATCTTCATACTCTAAGGGAATGTTTACAGGCATATCTATGTGCAGACTTTTAATAGACGTAGCTCTACAGAGAATTCTGAGCCACAGATTAAATCAGCTGGACTCCCTCAAAAAACACAATTGTGGGTGTCTACTCAGGGATAACCTATTACCACAGGATTTGTAGTTGTCTGAGTTAAATAAAACAATAACATTTCTGTATGCCCCTACCTGCATCTTCAGGGGATTGATCATGTATTGAACTATTCCTGAGCTAATAACTTGACCATCTGAAGCACTTATTCTTGACAAGAAGTCACACCTCCTAACTGGTAAACTGCTTTAAGTCGCTAGTGACATATCCATAAAATTACTAGCAGCCCATGAATCCACAAATTCCTGCTCATCCCAAGTTAACCTTATAGGTAAGTAATTGAGAAAGTACTGGGGCTACTTACCACTTGCCTGTATGAAACTTGTACAGCTGCTGGCCAGTTGGAATAGGCCCTGATGTGTTCCTCACCTCTGTAGTACAGGCAGAGGCCATGCTGCAAATCAACATTGTCTATCCATCAAGGACAAATGTACTCTTCTAATCTCCATGGGATCATCTATTTCAGAACCTGGGGTGGAACTTGGAAATCTTGGGGGACTCTATTGAGTGCATTCCCTGATGAGGATATCTATAGCAATGCCACATTCAATAAACTGCTCCATGAGCCATCTGTCATCTCTACATGCCACTTCAGATTGGATATGGGGGTGTAAAACATTTCAAAAGCTGAAAATGCGGCCCATATCATTCTATCCTCTTTCTGCAGTTGGGGTTTGGAACTGTAGTGCATGTTCTGCTACGGTCCGGTTTTCTTACTGTAAATTCATTAACTGGGCTTCTGCTGTGTGTCCAGCAGCTAAATGGTCAAGCACTGCTTTAAATTGTTCTTTAACAAGGTCATAAGAGAAAACAACTGGGTATTTCGTTCCCATAATGCAGTGTCTAAAAGTAAGGCTATAAAGTATATGATCCACACAGTTTATATGTTGTACTCATTGGGTTGATCAGTGAAGACTAGTTTGCACTGTAGAAGAAATCCAGGGCACTTTTCTGGACAGCCACTGTAACACGTCAGAGTGGCAAGGTATGCTTCCAAAGCAGGATCTGTGGATAGAGGTGTAGGAAAAGATTATGCTTCTGGTGGAGCAGCTTTCATCATTGGACCTCCTCCCTGTACAATATAGAGCACTTCATCTATGGAGCACAGCAGACATTGCACTGCCTGTTCATGTGTCCCCAGGAGGGTGCCTTGAGCAGTTCATAGTCAACTGAACTCTGCTGGATCCATCTCTTAAAAAGTGGACAGACTTTATTGCAGGATAGTATAAGAGGGAAAGGTTAGTATGGGGCAGAGGATCAAGGTTGAAGAATCAAAGCTGAGATTTCAGAGACAGAATGCAAACAAGAAGAAGAATCCATGACTTTCGCTCCTTTTATAATGTCCCTGATTGTGGAAGGCAGGATCCCGTGTGCAAGGGTGGGTCTACTTTTAGTTTATGTGTTGCTGGAAACCCAACATTATTATTATTATTATTATTATTATTATTATTATTATAAGACAACAAGGTAGCACAACTGCCACCTCACAGCACCTGGTCTGTTCGGATTTGGTTGAGAATCTAACTCAGTCTGTGTGGAATTTCCTTGTTCTCCCTGTGTCTCCATGGGTTTGTACTCTGGTTTCTTCTCACAGTTCATAGACAAATTTCATTTTATTTGGTTACTCTAAATTGTGCATGTGTGGGACCACCCTGTGATGGACTAGCATCCTATTCAAAGTGTAGTTTCATGGCTCAATACCCAATGATTCCTGGTTTCCTGGACTAAAGCAACCTTGACCAGGATAAAGCAGTTAATGATAATGGTGGATTATATTATTATTGATAACACTATCTATCAAGGTAATTATCATAATGTAATACTGTAAAAGTGTTCATAAAGTATTGTTTGTTATAAATGAATAATAAATCAAACCGCATGCAGTCATTTGTGATAATATTACTTTTCATGCACATAATCACATTATGTTTTATAATGAGGAAAGTATATATATCGTTTAACAGTCAGCCAAATCTGAAGCCTGAGGAATAGATTTCCAGATCAGACTCTATACCTCAGGGACCAGAACAATGCATTTCCCTTCGTTCAAATGGCCCAGACCATGGAAGCCAAAGTGATGTGTAATTGTCTCAATATAGCTGTACATGGCAATGCACAGCTGGAATTGAGTGTGAACAACCCAAGTCAAGGTTTCAACTGCAAACTTTTAAGTTGTTGGAATATGCCTCTGTAATGAAAAAAAGGAAAAAACACATCCCCAGTCAAGATCAGTAGACGACAGCTAGGTATGTTAAATCTGTTGATTTCTCACAGAATTTTAGAATAGCAAATATATCTATATATAGTTCTCAACATTAAAATCTGCTTCTAAAAAAGGAACCAACAACATTTGAGGAAAAATGAAATGCTAAAATGAGGTATATCTAATAGAGAAACTCAGGTTTATAATTCAGTGACAACTACCATGATTTTGGGCAACCTTCTTTTTCCCAGAAACAATGCGCTTATCTCCAAATCTTAAAATCACCCAATAAATAAGTATACTTCACCCTTACCCATTCACAGTTAACATTCTCACAGGAACCAGGACCCAATAATAAATTACTGCTGCTTTAGACACACCACCATTCTAGTGGGCTCAAGAAACACATGTCAATCACTTGGAAAACCTGCATATAACATGCATAGGGCTGTCTTGGCATCTTCTCCTGTCCCTTTGCTAAGCCCATCACACCATAGAACCAGAGGCACTTAAAAATCACAAGTTGTAGGAAATAATGCAGGGCATTTCTGTTGTACAACCCAAACATGTCTACAGTTACAACAGATGTGCCATTCTCGTTCATGCCACCAAGATGTCCAAACTAACACCTCTAGACCAACTAGTTCAGTTACTACATCTGCAACTCCCTCATATGGGGCACGAAAGTAAGGTGGCAACTTCAGACTTGTACATCTACCAAAGAAGTGCTTCCAAAAGCAGCTGTCAATAGCTCTTTAACTTCTGCCATATTTTATGCAGGCAAATAGTCCCTGAACTGCAGCCAACTGGATGTTGTTGGTGGCTCAACAGAAATACTTGTTATGGTTTCATAGCCCAGTCAAACAACCATTACAATTGGAGTTTATTTTTGCTCGTACTTGGAGGTGATTATATTATTACCAAATGGTTCCTTTCCAGGGCCATATCTAAGCCACACCATAGCTCAAGCCCAAACTGGAATGCCATCACTGTTTGGCGATGCAATAATACAACATCACTCCCATTGTTGGCTCCAAAATCTCCTGCTGCCAAGAGTCTCACAAAAGTGGATAATTAATGACCTTCCCTTTCATTGGCGTGTTGTCCACATGTAACAAGCAGGGTTTGCTCCTTTGGCAGATGTGGTTATGATTAAATACCTGTAATGTTTATTGGAAGTATCTATGTCTAAAGACAGAAGCAAGATAATCTCTCACCTTTCATTGCTCCTCAAAGCTTTTTTATTTAGAAAACCTACATTCTCTTTTGCCACAAAATCCTGGCTATAAAAATGTTTGTATACGAACCAGCATACAAAGAGCCTACTCATAAACCAAAGTGGAATCATTGTATTACATGTATTCTGTGGTATCTTGGTAATTTTCTGTTCATCTGTCTGGGTATGAGGTAGGGACTCATGCTAACTGTGCCAAAAATATGTCTCCAGTGAAGAAAGAGAAACTAGTTATTTGCATTCTGACTGTGCAGACTGACCAGATAAACAAAAGGATTTGAGCACAATAATGCTCTCTTCTACAGTTTTTAAAATGGCATTTAGTACAACAGGCATGTTTACAAATATATATATGAAAAGCAAATAAAAAGTGCTGACTATCCTATTCCACAGACTGCACAGTTACCAGACAGGCTATCTGTATCCAAACTAAGAAGAACGGAAAAAACTTCAGTTTGACAAACCAGTAAAATACAATCATTTGTGATTATCACTGTGCAACTTGAGTCCTCCAACTTTGTTTTCTTTAGTTTTTTTTTCTTTAGTGTTAATTTGTGCTATTACACAGAACTACAGCAGTTATTTTTCTGTTCACAAAGAATCTAGAGTGGCTGTTGAGGTTGTTTATTGCTCTGTTGTCTTTTCACCAGATACTTCTTCCATCTAATTATTACACCTATGGTCACAGCAAGATTATTTACACAAAGGGACAGCTGCTGGTCCTGAAGATGCTGTCTGTTTTTGCTCATCTGAGGCTGGATATTCTACACAAGCAGACATGGCAGTCCTGGGGCTGCGGTACAAGGGTGAAGCAGTAAGCAAAAAGACAAGCATACAGTTCCTTGCAAAAGTATTGAAACCTTTGAAAAAAAAATCACAATTTATCAGATAAGAAAAATGATTCTTTAATGTTTTATGCAATGTGATATTTTAATTCTAAATAGTAACATTCAAAATTAAGTTTTACATGCCAGCATGAGTCAGCATTAAGGCAGAAGAAGCTTCCTCTACAAACCACAGCATCAAGCAAAAGCGCTTGAAGATTAAACAGGTTAAAGTCAAGTTATTCCATAAGAAGGTGAAGTTTGAAACATCTTATCCTGCCTGGCAGTGAACACAACACAGTGGGATGAGGCACTTCTTCAACAGCCCATCTAAACCCAAGGAATTCTATGAGAGCCATTTTAACTCCACCTGTTGCAGCAGAATCAGACCTCTACTCCAGTAGCCAAAGCAATAAGAAGTAATCAATACAGACTTGGGCTTTTTAAATGTTAACTCTACTTTACTATGGCTTGCTACAATTTATCTATATGTGTTTATTTAAAACAACCTTGCAACATGGTGAAAATGGGGTGGAACAGGAGGACTCCAGGACACTGTGTATGGTGTTGAAAAGGGACAGAATTTTGCCAATGAGGGAGAGGAAATTTTGGTCAGAGATCAGAGAAGATAAAACACTCTTCTTATTCAGAGAGTACATGTGGCTTTCATCTTTCTTCACCCCCTACTGAAGAGGAGAGACATTTAAAGGGCCTGTTATTGGAACAGACAAGTGAAGCTTGTTAGCTGGCTCCCTTACCAGACAGTCACAAGTACCACACTTCTCCACCACCAGATCCAAACCAAGCCCTGACAGTCTCTCCCCTCCACCTGGAGAAGAAATTGGGCACCAAGGCCACATACCACAAGTTATCGTAGTATTCGATTCCTTCATATAGTGCAGCCAGCAGAGATTAGCGTAGTCTGTGCAGAGGTAAAAAGGTAGACCCAAGAGGTAATAGCAGAGGCTGGGGACCGCCCTCTTGATCACCAGGCATTCCTTCTCCATTGTGCTATACTGCCACCCTCATAAAGACAGTTTTTGACTGAAGTAAAGTATGGGTCAGTCCTCAACTTCCACCTCCAAGTCCCTGTCTGATATGTCTGTGACATATCAGACAGGTCATGTGACATATGAAAGGGAGAGAGAAGTCATGACAGGGCAGAACAAGACCCTCATAAATGCTTTCACTAATGCAAAGAAAGGCAAACTGCAAGGCTCTGTCCATTGTACCAGATCTGGGGCTCCTTTCCATGTGAGGTCCAACAGAGGATCCGTTAGTTGTGCAAAGTTGGGAACAAACCAACAATAATAATTTGCAAACCTCAGGAAAGACTGTACCTGTTTTTAGTTTTGGTACCAGATAGGCAGAAATGGCTGCAGTTTGGTCTACCATGGTTTGAATTTGTCCCTGTACTACAAGCAACCCCAGATACTTTACCTGCCTTCTGCCAACAGCACACTTTGCCAGGTCTGCAGTGAGCCCTACTCTGAGGTGTACCAGATGATGCTGCCAGTCCTTTTTGAAAATAACACATACACAGCTTCATACTCTTTATGGGGCTATAATATTTTGTCCTTCGGTCTCTGAAAGGTGACCAGGGCCCCATGCAACTCAAATGGGAGCGTAGCTGTCACACTGAAGGAAGGGCGCAGACACGTGCAAGCATAAAGTGAAGAAATCCATTTATTGCTAAAGGAGATTCCAAAGTTGTAGTCAGAAAACAGGCATGGATCAAAAACCAGAAAGTAATTCAATACAAGCAACAAAGCAGATAAGGATTAAACACAAGTGAAAGCCGTAAGACAAAGCAGGTCGGTAACCAGAATGGCAAACAGACAGACTGCTCAGTACACATGGGATCATGGCAATACCTCACAAAGATCACTTCAGACAGACAGGTATTTATAAGACTTAATGGTAGCCAAGTGCACCTGATCAGCAATCAAGACCAGCGGAGTCAGGACCAAGGGGCATGACAGTAGCAAATTGGCGCAAACCAAAAATAGTGGAGAATAGCAAAATTTCTTTGAACACTTGAAAAAGAAATCTGCCACTAGCCCTTGATTAAATCCAGTGTCAAAAAAAAAATTGTGCCACTGAATCGGACAAGCAAGTCGTCTGCCTGGGGCATGAGGTATGCATCAATGTTTTAACCTTCCTGTAATCAACACAAAAATGCATAGAACTATCAGGTTTGGGCCACAAAACAATTCAACTACTTTATTTGCTTTCTGTCTCCTCTGTGATTCCCATTTTCAACATTTTATTGAGTTCGGCCTTTACCAGTCATACGAACTGGAAGATGGTATGGTCAGCTATGGAGAACAGTGCCTTCCAGGGGTTGTATGCAATGTTGTACTAGGTTTGACCAAACTGGGAGAGGGGAAAACATGTCACCGAAGTCCTTCTGTAATTCTCCTGTAATTTTTACACATCTCTTTGTTGCATGTCAGATAGACTACCACTTACAGAAACTAGGTTGGCATGAATGGATTTTGGAACTTCAGGCCCCAGCTGAATAGGATCCAGTATGATAGTGGCCAAGCCCACATTTACACTGTACTGCCACTTTTTCAGGAGGCTGAGATGGTATAGTTGGTATTTCCCCCTATCTGAGCAAATCACCTTGTAATCTATATCCACGATTTGCCGAGTGACCTTAAAGGGCCCTTGCCACTTAGTGAGTAATTCAGAATAAGAAGTGGAGAGTAAGCCAAGAACTTTATCTCCCAGTTCAAACCGTCGCAGTTAGACCCTCCTGTTATTTGCACGTGCTTGCTGGTCCTGAAGCTGTAGCAAATGTTCCTGTGACAGCTGGTGTAGCGTGCATAACTTTGCCTGCAGGTCACGAATATACTGAACTTCATTTTAGCTGGGGCTAGGACTGCCACCCTAGGTTTCTCTTAAATGGCTAGAATGCCTCAAGGTCAGAAACCATACAACAGTTCAAAGGGGGAAAATACTTTGGAGGCTTGAGAAATAGACAAATTATAACAATGTGCTCTGTGGTCTGATGGCCTAATGATGTCCACATCTATACATTCAAATAGGTTCTTCATTAGGGGGAATTCTGTGGATGGCTAGCCACTGTGATCATCAGATGGTTTTAGTGAGCTGGATTGCCTCAGCCACAGATGATGGCTGATGGCAATGGGGCGAGTCCACAGTAGTCTGCAGAAGCACCACTGTGAACTGCTCCACTGTCATCATTTTCACAATGTTCTCTGGATCATGGATCTCCCACTGTATCCAGCACCTACTGGAGTTGTGGAGGCATTGAGTGAAGGTGACGGTAAGCATTGTCTGGGCCATTGCCAGAGTCAGGCTCACCCTTTCCATGATTGACTAACATACTTATCAGTCACTGCTGCTGGAAGCTGCTCTGCAGTGTTCAGGGCTTTGCCTAAGAAGAGAGGGGTCAGCTGGAGAGCCCACTCTTCCACTGGCCAGCAAGAGGCCCTGGCGATGTATTCAAATGCTTTTCAGAAATTCTCTGGATCATCCTCCATGGCAATCCCATGAAATATGTCACTTATGGCCCTTTAATCCTCCCGCTGCTGTTCAGCATATGCCTCCAGATGTCTTTGACTTTGATTGGCAATGCCAAGATTGTGGCATGCCAACTTGAACTCCTCAAAGGCAATCTGTGGCTCAGGTTTTGCTAGTTAGGTAGGGGAGATTTTGGTCTGTGATCAGGTACGATTTAGAAATGGACAAACACTCTTCTCACTTGTGATGCATTTGGCTCTCGTCTTTCTCCTCCCCCCATACTGAAATAAGAGAGACGTTTAAAGGTCTGTTGTTGGAGTAGACTGGTGAGGCGTGTTAGTGCCCCCCCCAGTGTGCCCAGTTGCATGTGGTACAAATCTTTATTGAAATAACAAGTTTTTATGCAATTTAATACCTTGCATTTTAATATCTACTACATGTAGAAGCCAGATAGTGAAATATTGTTTTGCTAATGTGCAATGCTGGATCTGACAGACTGGAAGCTGTGTTACTGTGACTGCTTGCTTCTTTTTTCTGCAAAGGAGACTTACAGCCTACATTCCAAATCACCAAAATGTACCTGAACTTCCCTCAGCTGGTCAAGCCTTTTACTGTAACTTCAGTACTAGATCCAGGGAGGCTGCTATTTTTATTCATAAAGTGCAGAAATTATATCTTGTCAGGGAGGCAGGTATATTATTGTTATTTCATGTTCCAGTTGTTAGTTAACACCTTGTGCCCAACTACCATGAGGCTGACTTTGCCAATAAGGTTCTCTCCTCTATTCCCAAAATACACACTTGTTCTTAGAGGGGATCTTAACTGTGTATTTGGCTCTTGCTTGATTCCTTGAGTCCTAAGAATCTGTGACCTTCAGCTGCAGACAAAGAGCAGAGAACCCAGCACTGAGCCCAGCGGGACAAAGGAAAGACAGTAAGTCTACTGTCCTGATAGGTAACACTCAAAAACTATATATTCAAGAGTTTTTGAGGGAAAGATTGATGAGAACATACAAAAAGAAATGGTTCCATTATTACAGTTCTCTGTAGTATAGTGCATTTGTATAGAGTGCCAATTTCCTTAGTACTAAAATCCAAGCTGTTTACATTCTTCTGAACCAGCTTACACCACAGATTTGAATTTTTCTGCAGAACACTTACATATTTATAAAGACACCAGTCAAACATATAATGGTAGTGGAGGGGTAGAAATGCAAATATTTCCATTAGACTTGTTTATACTGTGGCACAAATAAATCGCTCATTGACCTACTGTGATCATGTGACATGTGCATGTCTGTCCAGCATGTAAGAGGATTATAGTGTTTTAATGCTCTGCTGAAAAGTGTCTTTTCTATTTCTGGCACATTATTTTTTAAAAGCTGGAGAAACTGGTTAACAAAAAAACATAGAAAACATATAAAAAATAAAACATAAAGGTCTTACACTGACTTGCTGAGTTGAGGTCTCACTTGATTTGGTCATGAATCAAAATTCTCTTTTACCACTTAGGTCAGCTATACAGCAAACTCCATATATGACTATTATTATTCTTCTTTGAACAATTTAACAGTGAAAACTAATTGAAAAGGACTGAAATTCATGAACTCCACAATATCCTGTTCAATCCAGATTGCTGGCTAATCCAACAAATTGCATCTTTGTCATCATTAGTAATGCAGACAAACTGTTCTTAAATTTAGGAGTAAAGTTCTAAATCAACTTCAGTTATATCTATAATAAATTTTAAAATTTGTAAAAATAATATGATAAGATCCATTCCACTAGCTCCTATTCAAACCCACGTGTTAACTGATGCAGCTTATTTACAACGTTGCTCATCTTGTTTTTGATCACTGACACACAGAAGCTGTAAGAACTCCGGAATTGCTGTGAATTAAAAGGTTGCATCTCACCACTTCATGGTTTTTTTTCCTGTAAAATAATAGTTGCATGCATAAATACAGGTCAGTTTCCTTTCACATAATTCAGACATTTTACAAAACACATATGTGAACAGAACGAATAGGAAGAATCTGTATTTTCTAAAATTTTTAAGTAACATGTTTGAAACGTGAAGAGCCAATGTATTATAATAGTAGGATTATAACAGTAATGCAGTGACATTTGAGCAAAAATTTTACCTGGAACATATTCCATCTAGGATACTAGAATAATTTTTTAAAAAGACTGCATTTTTGGTTAATGAAAATTTTCATGTAAACCTGCCTGTTCTTAGCAGGCTATTCACACATTCATAAAGCTGTAGCATAATAGGTCAGGCAAAGGTTTTTAGCAGGTTTCATTTTTTTCAAGGAAAAAAAACAGGGTTTTGATTTTATCATAAATATCTAGATTGAACCATGGACCTTTACATTGAATGTATAAATATATCAGACTTATCGTACTACATATTTCAGCAAATTATATAAGCCAATTAGAAAACCGATCCTCACGACCTTTCATGTCATGGTGGAAAATGTGATGACTCAGCATTCTGGGTCCCTTATGTGCCTATTAAATTAATACAATGATTGTAAGGCTCACTGGGGCTTCTTATAAGCCAGTTGGATTTAAACCTAAATTGGCACAATCCACTAAGGTGTCCAGTGTTTCTGGACAAAGGCATATAATTTAACACTCTGTGCCCACTTGCTGTATATATGGTCAGAGATACAGAGAAAAAGAGTGAATATACATTACTGAGCAAATAAATTATGTGCATCTACAGTGTATAATTATAACTAAGAATGAAGATGAATGGATAGCGAATTTTGTGGGAGCAAAATAAGTCATTGGTTAATCAGGTTTGGTTTTGTGATTTTATTGGGGTGCCGATCCTTTCACTGTCTTTCTAGATCGTATCCTGAGTTTTAGGAGGTCTGTTCAAAAATCATCCACACTGGTAACATTGCCTGTACATGACGCTGCACTGCGGGCTTGTGGTAGGGGTAGAAGGTCAATAAACCTCTGCTTACTGTGTGCCCAGTCACAAGCTTGACACATTTCACATTCAGTCCAATGATAGTTGATAGAATGACCAAAAATAGCATTTGTGTGAATCACAACCTATAAAACTTTCAAGTCAGCAAAATTCTGCAGCCTTCATACTCACCTGATGTTTTCACCTGTGACTTTAACTCAACCTTGACCTTGTATATTAAATCAGAAAAAGTAAGGTTCTAGGTAAATCTGTGCTTTATAGACAAGTGGATGTCTTTTGAAACCTATTTTTCAATCAGTTCTACCAACAACATTAAGGTTGCTTGTAAAGGTCAACTAATAACCAGCAAGACTGCTGTTCTGCTTCAGCTCTATCTTGCCAAGGCCCATTACTTCTTGCCTGAAATACTTGTGTGGAAATGACACATCGTGTGTCACTGTTTTAACATGCATCAATTAGCAGCTGGGCCAACTGTGAATTTTACTGCTCTAACTGCTAGCATGGAGATTGTTGATGGCCCTTGGATTTCAAACTGAATTAGCCATGGTCTGTGGAACAATGACAGAAGCTTTATGCCAGACAAGAAAACTCTCTGACAGTCCTTAATATGCTAATCTTTGTAGAGTTTCCATTTAGACATTTGTATTGTTCATTTGTATAAACGGCTATTATAACTGAAAACTCAGTAAAAGCAAATAATTGAAATTACACCTGTAACCGGATATTCAAGCCCCTGCTTTCCGACTCACTATATACTAACGGCTGGATTGATATCCAAGCTGAGAAGCCCCCACATAAAGAGTTTTATCTGAGTGCGGCTGAACCACATCAGAGAAATATTCAACATTCACAGAAATACAAGTGCGATGCTGGGTGACAGAACGGTGCCCAGCAGCTGCATTCTCGGTCTTTGCCTCATGTGGCCCGTGTTGAAACGCAGTTTGCGCATTTGTGGAGTCATTCACTTCTGTTCAGTCAGTAAGTACAGTACGTAACTTGTATTGTTATATTGTTTTCATTTCTTCACTTTTACAATTTTAACTATTAAATATTTGTTGCATTGCTACTAATAGGGAAAGAAATGTAATTTCTGACAATAAAAAAAGTAACTGCATCTAAACACACAAATGCAGACTAATTTCCTCAGAAAGAAATAACAATAACTGCTTAGTAATAAGGTAATTGGTTTCAAATTGTATTAATCACACCGAAGTAGGCATTTTAGAGTTTTAGGGATATTTTGGGGAAATGAAACTGGGGTTTCTCAGATGAACCTGGTACAAATCATAATTGTCCTTATAAGAAATAATGAAAAGAGCTTCCCAATATTCAAGTTTGCAGTATTCAAGCCATTTCTGGGAATCAATTACACTCCAGTCCTGGGGTATAGATGTACTCAAATTGAACAAAGTGGCCAGGTGTGGTCTCTAAAACTCAATTTTTCTCTACATTAATATCTGAAAAACTGATCAAATTAATTTTGTGTTTCATTCAAAACCACATACTCAAAATTTTTAGAAGACAAACAATATGGGTTACATAAATTGATTTTTTTTACTGACGTGGTTTTTTTGTACTGGCGTGCAGTCCTTACATTTAAATTAATCTTGAGACATTCTGAGCACATACTACTTCCAAGCAGGTTAGTAATGCAGCATATTCACACACAGATAAAACTGAATCACAGAATTTGTGACCAAAATATATCCATTTATATCCCTGGCAATGTTCAGTTTGACAGTTCGTATTTATTTTCGGCAGATGGATTCAAGTGATTTCCGTGCTCTGCGTAGTTATGTTATTTGGATTTATATAATGCAAATGGATCAATTTTAATGGCTGTTTCTTTCAGTTTGTACATATTCTGGATAATTTGTGACTTCATGTACATTTTTTCCAGTTTCCTCATAAATTTACGTTTCTTTGTCCATGTGTGAGTGTGCCTATGTTTGGATGAAGAGGATGTTGGCTGCAGAGTTTTGGCTTAAAGAACTGCAAGAGCATGCTGGCACAGCAGATCGTACTGTTTCCTTATAGCATCTGGATTGTTTGGGGACAGGTTCGAATCCAACTCAGTCTGTGTGTCCACATGGTTTTCCCCCCAGAGCCATGCATTTCAGGTGAATTGGAGCGATCAGTGTTATATTATTATGATGTTTACTGTTAAAACTATTGCTTTGTTATACCATGAGCAAAGGAAAAGGCTGGAATTACTAATGTATTGTTTCTTTCTACACTTTATCCCCTTTCTGTATTTTATTCTATTGGATTCTTTAAAACACCCAAAGTATTTTTAATGTAGTTTAACATATAGTAGCAATATAATTTACCAGCTACGAAAGCACTGGATAGCGATAACATTAACAGTTCCAGCAGTCCAAACATCAGTATTCTCTAACATCTTCTATGCCTAGGGTGATCAGATCAACAAATAGAGGCGAGCTGCATATGTGTTGGCCTGGATGGGAAATTTAATAATGCATGTTGTAAATTGGCCGTCAGGAGTAAAACAGAAAAAACCGCTTATCGAATGACAAATTATTGTTTTCTCCCTACTGTTCTGCATTGGGAGAACAGTTTGTCTCCTTCAATGGGACCAGTGGCATAATTAGGAAGAAAATTACCTCAAAGGCAATGTGTGGGATGAAATCTTTGAGAAAGAATCCTATTAAATTTTTGGGACTGGCTCTCACTCTCTAGCTTATTATATTGTGTTATAGACACAAGACTTGAGTTCTCAATTCTATACTAGATTGTGTGCCTCAGAGATGAGAGGACACAGGAATTAGTGGGGGTGGAGGCTGGAGAACAAACAACTGTGTCTGATAATAGGTATTCCGTAAGTGATGTGACATTTCCTACCCCACAATCTGTGGGGCCGCCTGGCACTTGAGAATTGGAAGCTTTGTTTGTCTCAGTCTGAAAAGGGGCCCTGAGCCATTCCCAGAGAGGAAACCGAGAGGCTAATAGAGTGAAATGTGTTGCCAAGTCCTTTTATTATGTTCATATTCTGGACCATGTTAACTAGGCTGCTCTTCAGGTAAGAACAAGCTGTCTGTCACTCGTCACATCTAAAAAGGGACACAAGAGCAAGTACAGATCTTAGGATTTGGCAGGAGAAACGGGGAAAAGGATTTTAAGCCACACATCAAATGATTTCATGCAAAGCCAGTGGAGCACAGAATTGTAAAGTGTGTATATGATTTATTTAACTTGCGCTGAAGCCCAGCATGAAAGTAAAGGAAAAACTGCCGTTTTAGAACGTAGCACGCTCACTTATTGCAAACTGAATTTTGGCATAAAAATGGGAAAATTTACACCACATTCAGCAACAGCCTAAAGGTTAATCAAGACGTTTTCAATAAAAGGTAATTTTCATAAAACCACTGCAAATCTGACTTCCTTAAAAGAAAGCTTCTGCAGAGACTGTGACTAAGGATCAACAACTGCTTGTCTATTTTCAGTGTATACAAGTTTTCCATGTACCACTGCTTCTGCAGTACAGCAGTGTGGGGTAGGAAGTTCACAGAAACAGTTCATTCTTGCTCTGGTTTTTAAGTGCTATTGGAATCCAGCATACATTTCTGTCACCCATTAGGTTTATTGCTTGTTATTTCAATTTTTACATATGTAAATATTTACTTGAAGACTGTGCTAATAGTAAGAGTGTTATATTCATATTCATATTTATATCCTACTTACTAATTCTTGAAATATTGCCTACTTACAATCTGTGTCAAACAAGTAAAACAGAATATCTGTCGAGCATCTATTTTTTAAAAAAGCTAATATTGATCAGCTGTTTGATTAACATTTGATCTGCATGACAATTCAAAAGAAATTTAAAACGCCTGGACACCCTTCTAGAACTTAATAAATAGTGATCACAACTGTGAAATACTGCAACTTTTTGACTTTCAGCCCTTTTCTCTATGTACATTTGGAATTTATCTGTTTACTGTCTTTACCTATATTGTTGTGACCAAGTGCTGTTCATGGAACGAACAAAAAATAATAAAAATAAAAAAGGGAATTTCTGCAGGTTTCAATAACTGACACAAAAAATGTGTTGGAATGATTTGTTCACAGTGGAAAGCAACTGATCCTGCATCCCACACACAGCTGTACCTCACAGGTTTATTCTGCCAAATTATCAAATTGTTTAAATTAAACTGAATTTTATACACAGATACACACACACACACACACACACACACACACACACACACACACTTACACACACACTAAGGAATTATATACATATAATTATGGCTTAATTATACATAATATAGCTTGGCCACTCCCAAGTCTAAATGGGAGGAACCACAGAAAGAGGTGGAGAACAACAGAGCCAAGATCTTGTGGGATTTCCACATCCAAACAGATAAACAGGTGGTGGCTAACAAACCAGATATAATGGTACATATAAAAGGAGAAAAAAACAGCAGTGGTGATAGATGTGATTCCAACTGATAGAAACATAATAAAGAAAGAATATGAGATGCTGGAGAAGTACCAGGGATTTAAAGAAGAACTGGGGAGAATGTGGAAAGTGAAAACCAAGGTCGTCCTATTGGTGATTGGAGCACTTGGGGCCCCTTGAGTCGCTCCATCAGATTCTAGGAGAAGCATCATCGGAAGAATAGTGCAATCCTAGGAACAGTGAAAATATTGCATTGTACCCTCAGACTCCCAGGTATCTGGTAGGAGGCCTTAGTTTGAGGAAAGTTACCACCCGTAGTGGAAAATTGAGTGAGAAAGGAATTTAACACACATATATACATGCCTGCAAAATATACACACACGCACACACAAACACAGTAATTCTTTGGTATCCAAAAATAATTTGTCTCTGAAAATGTATCAAATACAAAATTTTTCAGATACTGAGTACCTATTTCCAATTATTTAAAATGAGGGAAAATAAATTAATGTGCTTCCAGCCCATCAGGAAACATATATATAGGTAACAAGCCATGATTTCAGCAACACTCTAGAACCAAAATACTATCGGGTGTGTTGAAGTGAAAAAGTTCATAAGAGGGTCTTGTGCAGATAGTTTTACAAATGCCAATAGTCTCCTCACTTTACTGAACTTCCTTTGTGGTTTGGTGTAAGGTGTCAACAGGGTTATCAGAGTGTTTTCAGCAACTGGTCAATTTGTTATCAGGTATCTGTAGTTATTTTAATATGAAAGCCAGAATTACTTACCAAAAGATGGTTCTTTTTTCCATGCCAAGATTTAATATTTGTGATATTTGAGTCTCAACATAAGATGACTCAAACATGTCTTCCAGGTGAGACCTCTTCAGAATTTTTGTTGCACCTATGCAACTGATCAAGTGTCTCCTAAAGCCTATGCTTTACTGTCCTTGTGTGTTTCGAGGTGCTGCACTACATTCTGAGTACAAATGATAAAACAGTATGAAAGTCAAAATACCATTCAGTTTTAGGATGACTAGAATGGGTCAAAAGTAACCATACTATTTTGTCATTTCATCATAAAGTTCACCCTCGATTTTCCAGACTATATGGGGGAGGAGGTGTCCAAATGTGGCAAAAGTTCAGAAAATCTAAAACAGTACACTATATACTACCACCATGTTCTACAGTAACACTGTATCTGGGATTGTACAACTGATTTATTACCAGGGACTCGTCCCTCCCAGAGATGAGGATATCTACTTTACATAGCTCAACAGAAAGCTATGAAGGAATACATAGAATTAGATAAGAATTTGTTAGGGGGTGAATTGAAGAATGTATTTAGCTTCAATAGGGGTCTCTGTGAATATCATGTAATGGCTTTTGACCTGGCAAATGCGCCTTCAGTTTTACAGGCCTTTATGAACAACACACAAAATTAATCAGTTTGTCAGTGTATTCTGAAAGCATCCTGATTGATTTTTTTAAGCTTTTTACATTATAGATTTAGTCTATTCTAGAAGGGCAGTCCTAGAAAGCTTCATTAAACCCATGTGGCAATCTGAGCTTTTGAGGAACTGAAATAGCACTTTACATCTGCATTAAAAACATGTGTAAAAACATTCTGTACTACCTTGCCTTTCATAGTGGAGGTAGATATGGCTGAAGTGGGAGGAACAGCCGTTTTGTCATAGCTCCATGGTACCCCTCCCAAGCTTTTCCTTGTGCTTTCTTTTCTCACAAGCTATCACCTACTGAGCAGAATTGTGATTTAGGCAAAAGAGAACTTTTGACACTAAAAATAGCACTTGGAGAGTGGAAACACTTGCTTGAAGGGCCCACTTACCCCTTTGTAGTCCTCACTGACCATAGAAATTTAGAGTACGTAAAAAATGTGCAAAGTCTTAACTGAAGGCAGACACAGTATACATTATTTTTACAAGATTTTGTTTTACAGTCATTTATAGACGTGGTTCAAAAAATGGCAAGTCAAATGATCTCATTCTGCAGCCATACCACACCAAACAATATTTTACTGGCCTCCTGTTTTATTGTCCCAATATGGTGACCTCTCGTGGATGATCTTAGTGTTACACGGACCCATGATGCAAGACCCAGCAACCAGCCCCCAGACAAGGAATATGTTCTTTCTTCTGTGTGGGCACAGTTTCTCTGCTGGATACATGACTCCCCTAGTTTTGGCTATTCCAGGGTGAGTAGGAATTTGCAACTTGCATGTGAGCAATTACAGTGGCCTGGCGTAAAACAGACAGTAAAAGAGTTTGTGATGGCCTGAACTCTCTGTGCCCAGTCAAAAGTTCCTCAGTGGGTTCCAGCAAAATTAGTAGAACCTCTTCCAATCGCCCCTCAACCATTGGCCCACATAGCCTAGGATTGTATAACCAACCTGCTAAAATCAGAGGGCAACAACACAATCCTTGTGGTCATTCATCATTTCTCAAAGGGATGTTAATTAACGTTCCTGAAGGGGTTGCCCATTCCTATGGAGATAGCAGAAACTCTATTTCATTATGTTTTCGGATACTATAGGGCCCCTGAGGACACTTGTTCAGATAGTGGGCCTCAGTTTACTTAAAAGGTATGAAAGGCCTTTTGTGTTTACTTGACTGTGTCTGTCAGCCTAACTTCTGGTTACCACTCTCAATCTTACAGACAAGTAAAATGGTTGAACCAGAAGACTGCAAGGTTCCTCTGAAGCCGGAGATGTAACGGTCTTGGACTCAAGCCTTTTTTCTGCCTTCTCAGACTAGTTGATTTTTTTTACTCTGACTCAGTTATTTGATTCTAAATGTCATCTTTGAAAAAGTGTATTTATTTTAGTTGCAGGCATATTTTCTTTTTGTACGTACACCTGTGGACAACTCATGGAGACCTAGCACTGCTTTTTCTCTCTAATAAAAGTATATTGCACCCCCCCCCCCCCAAGAGATATGACTGAAAGACAGCTCAAGAGTCAGGAATCCTGAAAACTGCTCTTTATAGTTTCCATTCATGATTGGGTGGTTGTTTTTATGAAGACGGTCCGCAATACATAAATTAACCCAAAACACAGGCTGTCAGCAGGGGTGACCCCAGCATCCCCCTTAAAAATGCACCTGTATAAATAAACAGAGCATCCAGTCACCATCACGCAAGTTTGCTGGAAAGGGAACTATGCAAAAATGCAACACAGCTATTCATAAAGATACCTGAGCACCATTACAGGGTCATTTTGGCTACAGAGAAGATATCGGCTAAATACAGAACTATAAAATTTGTTTTCACAAGCCACAAAGAATTTATTAGTAGTTCACTAAAAAAGAAGCACAAGCACACTTGCAAGTTTTGCTGCAAGACTATTTTACATGCTTTTGGGACAACTTAAACTTTTGTGAGACACCTGCAAAGACAGGTGAGCAGGTGCCTAATATTAATTAGCTAAGCTCTCTGGTTTTGTCTAATGCTAATGTGAAATGTTTTTGCATGAGACAAAATTTTTATCACATTTGCTAACAAAGGCAACAGTTCCAAAAAAAACTTTGTGAACCCTTTACAATTTCCTGGATTTCTCCATTAATTGCTCATAAAATATGGTTTGATCTTCATCTAAGTCACAATAATAGACAAACAAAAGCGTCTTAATATAATGACAAAAAAATTGTAATTCATGTCAATACTAAATACACCATTTAAATAATCACGGTCTAAAAAAGTTAGTGAACTCCTGGGGTAATGACTTCTACAAAAGCTAATTGGAGTCAGGTGTTCCAATCATGATGAGATCGGAGGTTTGAGTTTTACAGAAGCCCTGCCCTATAAAAAAAGACACACAGTCATTTTGCAAACAGTCTGTTCTTTAAAATAACAATAACAATAATAATAATAATAATAATAATAATCTATGTATGTGTGCCAAGTTTGTGAGAACCTTAGAAGAATTGATGTATGAAGCTAGAAAAGGCTACAAAAGCATTCCTAAAGACCTGAGTGTTCGTCAGCCCACAGTAAGACAAACTGTCTACAAATGGAAGAAATGCAGTATGGTTGCTATGCTGCCTAGGAGTGGACATCCTGCAAAGATCACATCAAGAGCACAAGGTACAATACTGAAGGAGGTGAAAAAGAACCAAAGGGTAACAGCAAAAGACCTGCCAAAACTTCTAGAATTTGATAAAGTCTCTTCTTGTGTCCATTTTAAGAAAAACACTGAACACTGAAAAGAATAGTGTTAATGTTAGTGTTAATGGAAGGACACCACTGCTGTCCAAAAACATATTGCTGCATGTCTCAAATTTTCAAAAAAACCACCTGGATGTTCCACAATGCTGTAGGGACAATGCTTTTGGACAGGTGAGACTGAATTAACTTTTTGGCAGGATTGCACACTTCTGTTTGGAGAGGAAATGGCACAGCAAACCAAACACCAAAACCTCTTCCCAGCTGGGAAGTATGGTGGAAGGAGCATCATGGTTTGAGTTGCTTTGTTGCCAAAGGGCCTGGACAGCTTGCAGTCACTGAGGGAACAATGAATTCAAAACTGTAAGATTTCTTGGTACAGGAGAATGTCAGGGTTATGGTCCATCACCTGAAGTTTAATAAAATTTGGATGATACAACAAGACAATGATCCAAAATACAGGAGTGGATAAAAAACAGAATGGGTTCAAAAGAAGAATGTTTGCATTTTGGAGTGGCTGAGTCCAGACCTTAACCCAATTGAGATGGTGTGCCATGACCTGAAGAGGGCTGTTCATGCAAGGTACGGCAAATTGTAACAGATTTGTTGGGAGAAATGGTCTAAAATTCCTCCTTGCTGTTGTGCGAGTCTTAACCACCGCTACGGAGATTACTGATAAACAAGTTCTACCAGCTATTAGATAGTTGTGTTTCACATACTTTTTCCAACCTGAACTGTAAACAATTAAACAGTGTGTTGAATAAAGACATGACAATTACAACTGTTTGTTTCTTATTGCCTAAGCAGCTTGCATTTGTCTGATATTGTGAGTCAGATGAAGATCAGACCACATTTTATGAGTAATCCATGCAGAAAACCAATTATTACTTTGTGTTCACAAATTTTTTCCTTGCAACTGTATATTCTTTCAAGATTTACATACCTTTAAATATTCATCTTCTGTTTCAGATCATAATGCTGAACAGAAAATAGGTAATTTGACATTTTTCATTTAGTCAGTTAGTTTATAGCCTTTGCACATGCATCTTAGCTTTAGTGCATTCTGTGTACATGAACGAAGTTATTGATCAGTACATTGTTTAAATGTATCACAAAGAAAGAAGGATGTGGGTGTGAGCAACAGCCTAAACCGCATATTTCATTTTACTTATAAGTCTAAGTAGAGAACTTAAAGCCAGAAAAAAGCCAAAAATTGTCCACCATGCCCAAAATCACCAGAGGTTGGGAGGAGGATGCAGGGCAGGCCATTGATATTTAGTCAAGCAGCTCTAGCTTCAAGTTCAGGGGCCTGTCCTTTCCCCCCTCTTCAACCATTAGAGAATCTCTAGGGTGCATACTATAGCTGACTCTCAAATAAATTCTTCAGAGAATTATCAAATTTGGCAGAAACCAGTAAAAGTCTAATTGGCTTGAATAGTCTTGATCTCAAGAGGACTAAATTTTCTGTCTTGGACTTGCCTTGGTCTCACTTTCATTTGGATTTGGTTTTGACTTGTACTCAGTGCTCCTTTAGACTTGGTCTTGATCTCTTGGACTTAGCTTGGAGACAACACTGGTCTTGACTACAGCCCTGTCTGAAGCTACTGTAGGCAAAATCAGGCAGAGTGGGCATCCTTTTTATTGAACTTCCAATTCCACTGATGTCCCAGCAGTGGATGAATGGTATTGGCAAAGCGAAGAATTGTGGCAGACAACCCACGATCACTTCCAGCGAGTAGTGTGATTTCAAAATGCATTCAGGTCACAAACATGACACCATGCTTTTGCAGCAAGGTCAAAGAGTATGGCTGTCCACCCATGATCTTAGGTTGAAATTACCATCAAAGGGGTTGAGCCCCAGGTACCTTGGACTCCTCTAGACACTGAGAAAAATAAGCCCAGTCATTTATCATTTACAGTTGCCCTCTCATTATCAAATATGTTCAACCTGCTATGTTTCCTTCTTGAAACCCTACACTTCCCATTGAAGTTGACAGATCTCGTGCATACTCCTTCTGAGCTCTCTTTGACGCTAAATAATGATGAGGTGCACTATAGTGCTTTGTGGATTGGGCGGGATTTGGTCCTAAGGGTAGGGTGATCCTGCCCCTCGCTTCAGTGATTGTCTCCCCTCTCGACAGAGCTACTTGTAGCCAAGGAGGTAATGCCAAAACTCCTGGTAGCCATCCAACAAATGACCACCAGGGCTTAGGGTTAGGATTTAGTACCCTAGCAGCTTCGGTACTCCTTTTCTTCATTCCTGCAATCAGGACTGCCTTTAAATAGAAGGTGCTTCTCAGTAAACAGTGTGGGATCTTGAAAACTTACTTTTCACAGAGAGTACTGCCTCTTTAGGAAGTTAGAGTTCTGTCTTCAAAGTTCCTTCTAGTTTCTGTGTACAAATTTTACGCTGTTACTGTTACACTGTGGCATCAGTTCAAGTACTGTGAACTTTTCTAAATAAACTCTGCACTTGGAACCTTCACCAATTACGTCTCCAAGCCCATTGTTGGCATCACTAAACTTTTGCATGAACCTTGGGGGATATTATCTAAGTATCAGAATTTTGTCTTTCATTCTGGATAGCAACACTGAATTCAGTGTATGTTTTATTCTTCTCACTATAGTGTTCAGTGTTTTAGAGAAGGATAAAGTAATTTACATAAATTATATATTGTAGTTTTAGTACACTGTTATGCTTTCCTGTTATGTTCCATTTAAAGTCAATGTGTTGTTTGTATTAGCAGCAAGGACTGTTATCCTGTCAGTATATACAGTACACAACATACAGTTATACTGCTGCAAATCATCACAATTTTTTACATTTTTCAACACGTTTCTTGATCACTTGCACTTTTTCTACAGATTCCTTGTGTGATTTGCAGTAGCAAAACTAATAGTACTTGACAAATGCACGTGTCGGTGTCTATAGCTCTTCTTTGGTTGCGAAATGCACTTTTGTTCACTCTAAGTTGTACATTGCTTTCAAGAGAACCGTTTGCTAAATGAATAAATGTAAACAATGTAGATATATTTTTAAAGTTTAATTTGTACTTACTTTGAACTTCTTTGAATTGTTTTACCTACCATTGTCTATATTATTTTTCCCCAGTTTGACAAGGTTCTGGTGGGAGGGACAGGACGATTAGTGGGGTTCCTAAGGAAATCCATAATTGCTCCTGAGCGCCATATTCCTCCCAGTCCTTGAGGTCCTACAGTGTCCTACCTCTCTGGCATTTAGAATACAGAGGTCACAGCTGTGGCAGTAAGTATTTGTAACCAATGGCATGGTTTGTTACAAAGGACATTTGACTCAGAGTTTCTGGTCTCAACAGTGTATTCTGGAGTTCTTAGGCTTGATGAGATGTCTCAAGGAAGGAAATTAGAATTGTGTTGGTCTCTGATCCTTTTCTATGTCTTCATGGGAAGTTTCTTTTCACTGTCAGGGGTTTAAATAGGGGAGTCATGGCAACAAGATGTCTGTTAACACTTAAATAGGTGTATGTGTTAGAATAGCATGGTTACCAGTATGGTGAGCAGGTGCAGTGTTGGTGTACGTCTGTGATGTTCCATATATAGTAATGTATATATTTGCATGCTGTGTTCTGCATACTTGTCTTCTGGTCTTTTGTTATCTCACTCCAGAGATATCCCTTCTTGCTGTCAAGTAGGAACTTAAATAGGGGAGTCATGACAACTTAAAGTTAAGTAGGTGTATGTGTAGGATGGAATGGTTCCCTGCATGGTGAGCAGGTGTACATGTTTACGTGTTTACGTGTGTGTGTGTGTGTGTGTGTGTGTGTACGTGATGTCCCATTTATGAAAATGTATAAGAGTATTTTTTGTATTCTCTGTTCCTGTGTTCTGTGTTTGTCTTGTGTTGCTCTTTCTTCCTACCTGCCACAGAATTTACATGCCGGAGCAGGACCATCCGGTAACTATACCCCACTTCAGGTAGTCCTTTGCCCAAATACCCTTGTAATCTCGTGGTCTTGTTTGCTCTCTACTGAATTGCATAATTTTATATTGTTTTTGATAAAAGTTATTTCCTTTCTTTTATATTTGTGAAGCCACTGTTGTGTTTTAGTAATATTTAAATAAACCTGATGTTTATTTGGAGGTCACTTCTCTCTTTTTACTCCTGTTTAATAATTTTGGAGAACCCATTTGTGGCACCCTTTTTATTTCTTGGTGTGCAGTCCTGAAGGTGGAGTAGTCTTATCAGGTGTGTACACCAAATCAATAACAGACCTACTGAACATGCAATCCTGAAGTTTATTCATTATAATATAGCATGGGGTAACTTTACTACCTGCATTCAGTGAGCTGTCTTCATCCCCGACTAGAATCCAACATGCTTCACTGTGTACTATTTTACTGCAAAATAATTCAAAATACATAGAATCTACACCATTTTCTAGTACTTAACCTCTTACAACAAAGCACAGTCATTCAACATTCATTCATTTTTTTCCATAAAATGAAGTTAGTTATAGTTTAGTTTAAATTCTATTTAAAAATACTTGAACGACAGTATATCAAATCGTCATTCCTCTGTAAAACTGCATGGGCTGTGTTAACACACCTTGGGCCCAGTTCATCTTTGTATGAAAGTGAAAGACATCAACAAGGTGCTTGAAGCAACAAGGAAGGGTGACGCTGAAAAGAGGCTTCAGAGTATGTCAACCAGATGTGACGCAGAGTGCTGAACAAAGTCACAGAATGATCCACGTCGACAGGATTTGATATGTAATTTGCGGTTATCTATAGAGTAAGGCAGCTGGTAGCTGAGGAGAGGAAAACATAAATGTCCCAACTGCAAACACTGGGAGAAAATTATTCTAGAAGTCAAAGTGCTAGTGGCTGTCCACCGTTCTTGGCTATTCTGTTGTAGTGACACGGGACCTGGGTGAATATGTCTAACATTAGGCTTGGAATGAATTTGTCAGTTGTCAGGTGAGATCAGGAAAGATCAAGCATTTTGCATTGCTGGTGATTCCCATGTCACCAGAGGGTGCTGATAAGAGACGGAAAAGAAAAGAAGGTTACTACTACCAACGTGATGGCACCTACAGATGATGGACAAGCAAGGTTGCACGTTTCAACAATAACTGCAGTGGGTGAACAGATAAATCTTAATCATAGATTTAGAGACTGAGAGGGAAGGGACATGTTTTCACCACAGTCCACTGACCTGTGTTTCAGGTGATGTGATGACTGCTGGAGCATCTACCTCACTCTCTTTGTGAATTCCACAACAAAAGTATGCAAATGGACTTACCCTGTTAATTAGTTTGGAAAACGTTGCCGTTCTGTTGCTTCTTTAGGTTAAGTTGAGTGCCCTTCTTTAGTGGATATGAGCACAGATGTGTCATGTATATCAGAAACCTTTTACCATTCAAAACATGTCTAAAAGTGAACTCATTTCAAGACTTACTATTTGTGGATGGGGCAGGAGGCGAGACCATTCTGTATCCTGGTTACAAAGAAATTGACATGAGCGTTCCTGTAAATGTCAGTCCCACAGATGCTCAAAAGCTTATGTTTGACATTGATTCCAATGCAGTTATTGCCCTTTCAGTGTGGAATAATGTCATAAGGCCCCTTGTGCAGAAGTGCCAAGAAAATGCAGGTCCCCACTTCTGAAAAATCTAAGCATTTATCACCACTGTATTGCTGCATATCAAGCTGTCACTCAGTTCACTGAAACCTGAGACTGTGAGATTCCATTATAGTAAACATTCAGTCTGCATACCAAAAGTACAAGTTCATCAAAGCCATTATATTGATATTGTTTTATTTTTTAGTGTTTTGTTGTTCTCTTCCACGACTGGCTTGGTGGAATGTAACTTAATTGAGGTTAGCCACAATGAATACTTGTGCAAACGCCACATTTCGGTTTAAAGCCTGAAAAAACCGCAGTCCACAAGTGATCTTCAAGCAAAATGATAGAGCTTGAACAGATTTGGGCAAAGAATGGGCAAAAAATCCACCTAGTCACTTTCAGAACCTGGTAGACATTTACCCAGAAAGACTAGGTGCTGTAGTTGCTCGCAGTGGTGCTTCCACCAAATATTGAGTTCAAGCATGTGAATACTTATGGAAACAGCATGTTTCAGTTTATTCTTTTTTAAAAACTATTTTAAAATGCAAAACTCATTTTTACTTATAAAAAAGTTGAGTATTATTATTATTATCTTGAATTAAAATGTCACACAGAAAGAAACATTAAAGCATTGTTTCATTATCCAGTACAATGTGTGATTTTTGTCAAGCGTCTGAATACTTTTGCAAGGCACTGTGTCTAAGTGACTGGCTTTACATTCATGATATCTTTAAAATAGCTAGCAATAAAAACTAGCATGTCATACCATCCTTGTATAAATGCTACACTTCTTTGTCTTACAATTGAGAAACTGCGTATTATAGGCAGATGTGCTGATGATCTAAACCTGCCTGCAAGAAATTCTGGTTTGGCTTTAAACTGTGTTAACCCAGGAATTATGTATGTTAATAAAAGGAAGGTGGTGTGTCTTGATAAGTTCAAACACAAATGCAGGGGGTGGAACTATCTTTTTATCAGTGGAGGAGGACAGATGTCCTTCTTTAGATTAAGGGCCAAAGCACTTCTTGTAACTCCTTGGGGTCACTGAGAAATTTGAGGAACAAATTGTTCTGCTTGGAACACTGAGGTGGTCAGCACCCAAGCAAATTTCTCTTATCCTGCATTCAAGCAATTTATTTACATCTCCTTTGACCAGTCCTCAAAATATCAAGATTAGTGTTAAAACCAAATATTAAATATATCAAATATATCCTTTTAATAATATCCCCATATTTGTGGCTTTCTTCCCTCCCATTTTCTCAGGATATGATTCTACAGTGAGAAGTTATACTCTCAGTTCCGACGGTATTGCTTCCTTTATCCCCCAAAGTTTGCGTGCCATTTTATAATGTTTTCATCGATGTCAGGACCTTGGTGTAAAGCACAATTAGCACTGAACAAATTCCCCTGTGGTCCCCAGGTCTTACTGTGGGGATTCCCACTGGGCAGCTGACGTTGTTGCCGGACTATTTACTGTACGCCTTTTTACCCCTTTATCCTAGATGTCTCACGATGTCATAGGCAGTGAATTTAATATTGATTTTATAAAATACTTTTACTGTAACATGTCCGTTTAGATTAGGCTCAGTGACATGTGGACTCAAGCAGGGAGCTGTGTTTGCACGCAATGTGGATATGCTCACTCTTGCGGAGTGGCTGACTGGAGCAAATGCTTTATTTATCAGAGTGACAGTACGCTGTGAAAGGAGGGACAGAACACAGCCCCCAGCTACCTCTGCGTCTTGTGTACACAGCTTCGCCGCCCTGTGTATACATTATGCTCCGAGAGGTAAGTGGATCAGAGAGATGTATCGTTTGCTGATACGTAAACAGACAATTCGTATAAAAAAACCCCAGCGGCTATGAAGCAGTGAGGAAAAGGAGAACAGGGTGACTTTCCCAGAAATTCAACCGTGTCTTTTCTCCATTGCTCCCCGGTTCATTGGGGTGGGCTGAGAGATCAATATACCCATCTGAATGAAGTTTTTGCATTTTAACACCTGTGTATGCTTTAGTATGTACTGCATAAATGGATGAGATCCTAAACTGACGCTCTGTCCCCTCTTCTTCTGTGACAGACTCACGTCAGTTCTGGTGGGTAACCTGCCCTCTCTATTGCCCTATACTGCCAAGGCTCAGACAGCCATGACCCAGCCAAGGAGAAGCAGCTATCAACAGATGGTTAGTGAGCATAGCTACAGATATAAAAACAGCCCTGTTTTAATAATGAACAAAACATACATCCCTCCTTGATCACAGTGTCATAATATAGTTGTTTTCTTGCAAACAAAGGAGAGACCATGCTACAAAAATGATGTAAAGTTTCATTTGATAAAACTGCATGCAGTTCTGTGTTGTACATAGACAACCTAACTGTTCTGGTTTTTATGGGTCAGTTGAATATGTTGTCCAGGTTGTCGACATCTCTGTGACTGTGTATCGTGTCAGAATTTTGCTTCTATTCGCTTTCTCTGGGGGACCACAGCTAGATCACAGTGTTGATCCTGACCTGCCTAACTTGTCAGCTATTCTTGTTTCTTGAGGTAAACGATAATACAGAATGCAAATAGCACACAGACAATATAAAGACAAATGCATCATCACCGTGTTCCATAGTTTTTAAAATCCCTGCCCTCATGATTATATTTCTTATGATCACACATGTAGCCATGCAAAGGTTGAATAATAGACAATGATAACTGAATGATAGACAAGTGTAATGTTTGCAATCTTACAAAATGGTTATATTTAATATATGTTAGCAGAAAGCTTTAGTTACTGTTCATTAATTAACATTGCTGATATATGTCTTTAGAAAGGAAAAATATTTTCATAGAGGATTTGTTATAAATAGAAATTCCAACTGCAAAAAAAATGACATTAATGCATACATATAACATCACTATTTGGGATCATAAGTATAATTTCATTTGAATACATTTTTTAATTATTCATTTGCATTTAAGTGGAAAAGAATATTATGTAAAAAATCTTTATAAACAACCTCAGCCCTGTTTTACACTTAATGCACAGGTGTTTCAGGGCACAATGAACAAAACAACGCAACTGTTCCAAAAGCAGGGAGCTACATGACATACTGAAGAACTTTGCTAAATGGAAAGTTTACATATTGCGACTGAATGCAATCCCAGGACCTGCAATTATGCACATAATCTTGCAGCACAAAAACGATGAACGAGAAAAAAAAAGTAAAACTTGTCCCGCGGCACTTTTTCTAGATTGTTTGTGCTTTGAGGCATGGTGTTATAAACCTACATCCAACTGAGCAAATATGGGTGAAAATTAGATGGGAGGAAATAATTCAAGTGCTCTCCACCTCTGCACAGTTCATTAATCCACAGCCCAAACTGTACCGCAGTGGGCCAACCGTGTCACCCTGTGCCAAAGGTAACCCAGATGATCACATGTTTGGGAGAACCGGAGAATCATTAGCTAATCCTAGGTGGAATTTCTGCAGGCCAGCAGGTTGGCAGTAGTGTGGTGGTAGAGCCCTCATCCGTGGTCTTCCCATCATTAGTGCGGACAATGAACAACCAGACGATTAGTCCACCTGCAGACCCCCTGCTCAGTTAAGCCTCTCTGCCTTGACATGGGCCTTTACGACCATTTTATTAATGAGCCTGTCTCATTTGAAAAGAGTAACCGCTAAGCCTCGAGTTTAACTACATATTTTTTCACTGACTGTGAAATAATTACTGATACTATGCTGAAAATGACAGTGTAAAATAATAATTACTATCATTAATGATATGTTGCTATTTATGTGGCCATTAGTTACTAGCTGTTAAATTTTTAAGTTTATTGCTGGTTGTAGAAGTGGTGGTAACAGTAAAATGTGTTGTAGGAAAATTGTAATAATCAAGCTTGTAAGAATTATGGAGGGTACTTTTCCATTCACTGAATCTTGGCTTCTATAGTATACCAGCACTATCCGCACAAATAATAAGTCAATTGTTTATGTGCCCTATTCCCACAAGTCTTTTGCAGAATTTAAGACTTTTAGGTTTTCGTTTACATACATATGATCTGCCACATTAACACTTTTTCACTTTGGCTGGCTAACTGTAGGAACTTTGTTCTTTTGGAATGCATGCCAACAAAGATTAATAAGGATTGTTAAATCCTGGACATTATTTTATTATTCATTACTTTTCTTGGGGGGGGGGGCTTCTCCTTGGCTTGTCTATTGTAAGCATTTGGTTTATTTGTTCATAATTCATACATTGCTTTATTGCTCTTAAAAGTAAATAAAAACTTTGTTGGACAGGTTCATCTGTTCCTCCGGTATGCACTTGTAAAGAGAAATTTTTGGTCATTTTGAAGTATTTAATTGAAATATTGTTTTAAGTTATTAAAATATAAAATTCTGTTGATTAGAGGTTTATCCACATTTTACACTGCCTCATGCCCACTGTTTTAAGGTTTTGACTCATGAGTTGCTCAGTGAGAAAGATACATAGACATACACATGGGATAGAGAGAGCGAGAGAGAAAGATAGAGAGAAACATAGATAGAGAGTGAGAAAACTGTTCCACTGTCTCCCCTAGCAAAGATCCTAGATGTTGCTTCCTACCTCCAGAGTTACTGACTTTTACTTAACATTTGTTCATTTTTCACTTTCTCAGTGGATGCCATTTTGTTTGTCATGTTTCAATCCCACTTTCCAGCCATTAGTCCTTTTGTTTTTGATGAATTCATGAACAAGAGTATTACACCAAGAAGCTTCAAAACAGCATCACAGCTGACTTTTAAAAAATTAAATAAGCAATTTATATCATTAAAATTATCAGAATTATATCTCTGACTCACCATTCTTCATGAAAGCTGGAGAACAGTCCGTTGAAATACAACTCAGAGATCACATACTTGCAACTAAACTTGGAACCATTCCAGTCTGGTTTCCAAAAATTACTAGAAATTTATTTTTTGCTTCCCTACATATTGTTTCTGTAAAGCACTTTAAAAAGCTGCTTGTACTTAAAATACAGCAATTATTATTATTATTATTATTATTATTATTATTATTATTATTATTATGTGAGTGTAATGTGTTCTGCCTCGGACTGCCCTGCAGAAATACAATAGTACTGGGCACACATGAAAAACTGTGTTTGGACTGGAACCCCAGCAAATTCTTTTCACACTCTATAGACCAAATTTCCTCCTCAGAATGTCATTAAAGCTATTAAGACTAACAGTATGAGTGCTCTGAAGTCAACTGAATCACTCATTGTTGAAAATGTGTGCTTTGTTTAGCTCCTGTCTGAATGAAACAATTAAAAGAGCATGAGAACAATTGCCCTGTTTATCCCAAGCCTGCTCCCTAATCATAGCTCAAAGCTACTGATGACACCTTATATTAGAAGTATGGAACTGAGGGCTGGTAGTGACCTGTTTTGTAGTTGAATTTATTCACATCACAGTGAACGGAGTCTGTCTCTCACAATCCCCTAAAAGCTGATGAATTATGTAATAACACAAAGGAATTCAATTGAATAACGTGACTAAGACAAGAAAGAAATATATCATATAAACGATAAAAGTGGAGGAAAGGGAGAAGTTAATCCCATTAAGTCCCATATTCAAAAGATATCCTCTTTTTTTCCCCTCCTTTTCCTTGAGGTTTCTTGGTGTTCTGGAACACCAGCCCTCTATACTCCTTGTTCCTGAATAGGTCCCTTGTTGCCTGCAATCGATGACCACCTAAAACAACTGCTGGGTCTGTAGTCATGAGCACGTGGCTGCCTACCACTGACAAACGGATCAGCAACCATGGGTCTGGATAATGATTTTAAAGTCCTCAGACTATAGCACTGTCTTAATAGAGATATTAGTCTTTTACACTACCTATGTCCACACAGGGCCCTTGTTACTCCAATAGAATGCTCAGGAGACATGGACTGCCACTGGTTGAAGACAAATTCATTGATGTATGTGAAAGGGTTGTTACTAAAGTTATTTGGTCATTTGAAAGATTATTTTCCCCAAAATGTCACAACCACTCTCCTGCCACTCCCTGGCTGTTTCTTGGATAACCTTGACATTTTTTGGAGGTCCCTCCCTGTAGAAACACTTCACTCTTTCTCCTAGGTGACTTTAGGGTTGTAGCTTCAGGAGATTCATGCACTTCTACAGTCCTTTGACCTCTCATAACCTGTACAATCTTGTGCTTTCTGGAAAGTGTGGCTTTGGGAATGAAAATTTACTAAAGCCCCTGCTTCTCCAGGCTGATAAGTCTAAGTCATGGGTTGATACTTATATAGGTGGTTTCCAATGAGTTGGGAGTGAATTATTCATCTATTTTTCCCATTTAAATGAATGGGAATTAGGCATTTGGTATCCAAAAAATTCAACATCCAATGCATTTTCAGGGGTAAATTAGATTCACATATCAAGGAATTACTGTATTTACCCATTATGTTGCCTTCATCATATTAAGAATTTGTCTTTTGCATGTAGGCTGTTTGAAGTCATATGGGGACTAATAAGAGGACAGAGAGAAGTTAAAGATAGAGAAATAAAAGAAATGTGTTGTGGGGAAAAGGCCTGTAAGAGAGGAGAAGGAATGGGATCAAGGCAACAGGTGGTGGGTCTGTGTGAACGCAGAAAGTTGCAGATTTCTCTTTCTGATGGAAGTTCAAATGCAGAGAATGAGGCTTTGCTTGGAGTCAGAGCATGGATGGGGCAAGAGGGTGCCGAAAACTTGACAGTTATGGAATTGACTTTGTTTCTAAAGAACTAGCTAAAATTATCAGCAGTGATGGAAAAGGAAGGAAGAGGAAGGCTGAAGTGCAATAAAGAACTGGAGAAAAGTTTTGGGAGTTATTACTGTACACTGTAAATTTTGTTGAGAAAACAGCAACATAAGAGTCCAAAAGGCGCTTCTTACAAACTGTTAAGTCAATGAGACTTTTAGATTTCCAACAGCATCCAGTTTTTTCTACTAACATGGAGTGCATGCGAACTGATGATTTGGAGATGGGATGTGGTGGTCTGGATTTTTAAAGACCAAGAGCTTATGTGAACCTTTCCAAAGTGTCTTTGAAAGTTGGCAAGAAATGACTTGTCAAACAGAGAAATATTCCCGTCATTTAAACTGAATTAGACAGAAGAAATAAAGCCACAACATATGTTGTGCATGGACATTTTGGAGGGGGAACTTCACTTTACATTTTTTCTTTTTTTATTGCAGCTTACATCTGCTGGGTATCAGTAACTAAAATATATCTCAGTTGGAGGAGAATGAGCCAGGAGGCAGGGTGGCAACATGCTCTGCAGAAATCATTTGAGTGGATTTTTCTCATTCTCATTTATGCATTCGCAGGTAAGCTCATAATTTTCAAATAATTGTGTCCAACTTTTAACTCAGAGCTCGCTATTGATCCAGCCTTTGAGTTATCTGAATCCTGTATAGCACAAATTTTATATTCAGTTTTGTCAATCTCAAGGTTATTTACAGGATCATTTAGGTCAGGATTTTCACTTACATACCCATAACACAGGATCTAAGCTTCCTTATTTCAGGATTCATATTATCAGCTTTCTAAGCTCAGCTACCATACCACTCATTCATCATAAACATGTTTTTGTTTTTGTTTAGACATCTTACATTTCACTCTCGTTTGGCCAAATATGTCTATTTTCCATGGTACGGTTTCTTCACATAAGGTTGAAGAGGTATGACTAGAACCAGAAGCAGAAACAACGATTTCATCAGATACATGATGCAGTGCGACAGGATGTGGTACAAGACACAGAAAGGCAATAGTTAACTATAAGGCAACTCAGGTGGCAGTTGAGAACGGCAAATCAAAAATGTCCTAACTGTAAAAATGTTGGGAAAAAACATACATCTAGGCATCCAAGTACCAGCGGCTGCCCACTCCTCTGTATTGTAATGTGGAGATAGGATGTCAGTCAGGTGCCAAATTGGAATAGAAAATAGTTTGTATGTTAATGTGGCCTAGTGTGACCTGTATATGTGTAATAAGTAAATGTTGCTGCTGCTTGAAATGTTTTCTTGCTTGTGTTACTATTTTTATAACTTCAGTAAAACAGTGACTCCAGATCATTTCCCCTTAGGAATTAGTCAGTTATTTGAACACTAATGGATATGATATTGTTGGTGATGTAATGAGATACCAACCAGTAACCTATGCAAGTCTTCCAGGAACAGTTATTCTTGTGCAAAGTATATAATTTAGCCTGAGAAAACTTCTTTATCTGTATGGCAGCAATGTTTTTTCCATAAATATGTTTAAATTTGAATCAACATTTTATTAGCTCCTTGGTGGAAAACACTTGATTATTATCTAAGGCTACGTTAAGATCCAATAAAAGGGGTGCATCCATCCATCCATCCATCAATTCATTCTTTTATTTTCCTTAACCACTTTGTCCTGATCAGGCTTGTGGCCTTCTGGAACCTATCTTAAAATCACTAACCATTAGATCAGGGAAATACACCCCAGTCCTATTCAGGGTGACAAGCAATGCATTTTGGTGTTTAACTAAGTAATATTATTTTCTTCCCTGCCACCTCCAGGAATACATCATTTTCAGATGAAGGGATATACCCGTAAACACTGAGTACAGTAAGAGTGATGTGAATAATGGAAAGAAACATCAGAACAAAGTAACTGTTTGTGTTAACGTAGTAGGGTAACAGCAAAGCTGTACTTTAAGATAGTGATACATGCTGTTTGTTCTGAACCATAAGATATCCATACATCATCACCCCACTGAGGTTTCCACAACTGAAAATCGTTCACAGTAGCATGAGTCTGTTGAAAGATAAATTCCTCTTTTTTTACACACAAAAATAAAATTGTACACTTCCCTGTGTCTCTTAAATCCCTGGCATTAAAAGAAATGATAGACAGTGACATCCAATATTAGACATTATGAGACTAAAGAACAAAGTCATGCACAAAAATTACTTTAAAGTTATAAGTTTGAGACATAAGCTGTCCAGAAGCTAGTTCCAACAGTAACAGCTGTATAAAAAAGTCAATCATATTACAATCATTTTAAACTATACCAAGACAGGTAACGCATAACTGAAAAAAAAACACCGGTCGGTATTGAGAAGCCAGAGAAATTGTTCATGAGTTAACTTCAGAATGTTCTATGCTAGCATCTACTGGGGAATAATAATGCCATTTTCCATGTTGCACAAGCTTCTCATTAAAAGTCGGTCAGAGTTTCAATTTTCTTTAACAATAGATCGCGTTGAGATTGTTTGCAAAACACACCCAGTTTTCTTTAAAAAGTGAAGCTACTTTGACTGCTTTCTACACTGAAACTCTCACACATTAAAACTAGAGATGTGTCTTTCACCTTCCAATTCACTGTTCTGCAGTCATTCATCTGAACTCAAAGAAAGTCTCTTTCTCCTTTATTTCAGGGAATGCAAAGTCAAACGTTTTGAAGGTCCTCAGTTTTGGAGGTATTGGCATGAATCTTGGTTGCGTTGACACTCACCGTTTTCTTGAGCGCATTACAACAGGTGTTAATCATCAGGGACGGTATGGCAGAGAATCGATTTTGCCCTTCTCATCCATATGTGACTTGGCAGGAGTCTCTGGAAATGGGACAAACAGAAAATCTTGTTCTTCCTCAGAACGTATGTACTCAGAGGATGCAGTATAGCTGTTGGTGTCCACCTTAACTGTAGCAGATATTTTGCCTCGTCCTTTACACTGCCCAGTGTTTGACAAATTTATAAAGGGCAAGAAGTGGAAGTCAGATATTCTTGTAGGAAGAACATACCCTCACCAGCCACTTTATTAGGAACACCATTCTAATGCTGGGTAGAATCCCCCTTTGCTCTAAGAATAGCCTGTATTCGTTGTAGCATGGATTCAATAAGATGCATAACAATAACAAAACATTTCTTAGAGATTTTGTTCCATGTTTACATAATCGCATGACATAACTGCTGCAGATTTGTCAGCTACACGTTCACGCTGCTAATCTGCTGTTCTACCACATCCCAAAGGTGCTCTATTGGATTCAGATCTGGTGACTGGGGTGGCCACTGAAGTTCACTGAGCACATTGTCATGTTCACGGAACCAGTTTGAGATGATTTGTGCTGTGGGACATGGTGCATTATCATGCTGGACAGATGGGTAAACTGTGGCCAATTGTTATTGTTTCATTCAAACGATGCTCGATTGTTTTTGGGGGCCAGCATGTCCCAAGAAAACATTCCCTACACCATTACACCACCATCACCAGACTGAACTGTTGAGACAGGGCAGGTTGGCTCCATGGCTTCATACTGCTTAAACCTAATTCTGACCCAACCATTTGCAAAAACTGAAATTAATTGTAAGACCGAACAGTTGCACAGGTGTCCCTAATAAAATGACCGGTGAGTGTAGGTTTCTTTAACTACATGACTAGAAAATCATAGAAAGAAAAAGATAACATGAATAGTTGTTTCACTAAATGTTTGCAGTGTTCACAAATGAGTTTAAAAATTCCAATTTATCAAACCACCATCTTCTACATCTTCTACATCTTCTACCTTCTGTCAGAGCCTCCATCGCGACAATGAGGTTTACCAGAAGAAAGTACTTACTGACAACAAGAAACAAACTGCAGTTTGCCAGATGTCACTGGAAGTTTAAGTAGATCTAGGTGACACTTTTGGACACCCACACCATTGGTACATTTCGTGTCCAAAAAGGAATGCACACAAGAAAACATGACATAACCATCGTGAAATATGAAACTAGATTTTTGATGTTGTGGGACTGTTTTGCTGCCATTGGTCCATGTTAAGATCATTCGCACCATGAACTCCACAAAGTATCAACCTATACTGCCTGGAAGCCTGATTTTTGTTGCCAGGAAAGTGTGAGCTGCTTGCAGGTGGGACTGCTAGCATGCCAGTGATTCCAAGCACACCTCAAAATCAACAAAGAAATGACTTGCAGAAAAAATATACTTTTTTCAATGGCCATCAAAGATGGCAAATTAAAACCCTGCACCTGTAAATTAAAGAAAAAATAGAAAAGAAAACATGTGAATTGAAGAAGGCAGTCCATAAGCTTAGAGCTAAGGACATCAATGGTGAAAAAGTTCTACATGAGGGAATACCAAAACATTCTGCCCCATTTGTCCTTCATCCTTACTAAAATTATAGGAAAATATTTTGTGCTTTCACACAATAAATTTACACTAACAAGTTGTAAAAGGGGATCCAGTAACTAGGAAATCTATATTTCTGAAGCAAAAACTCAAGTATGAATATTAGTTTTGAGAGAAGCATATTTGAATGATGAGATTTTCCTTGTTTCATGATATTGACAACATGTAGCTGTTTAGCTGCGCTGTTTATTTGATGTTTTTTGTTGTTGTTAATATTTATCAAGGATGCCAATAATTTTAGAGACCATTATATATGTATTTACTGCTGACATTCTTAAGATGATGAGCAACTTCAACTAAACAAAAATATATTTAATACCCATTAATCCATGTTTATTACAAGCTAAACTGTACAGGACTTTTGTACATGACAGCCTTCTGTTCCCCTCAGTTTTAGAGGTAAATCCGGAATGCGTTATGTATGTTCTAAATAAAACCCCGATTTGTGTGCAAGAATTTAGCATTTGTTTATTACATTTTAACGTGAAATTTCCAAAGCTTAAATTAAAGTATTTCTCAGTTTGCTTTCTATCATAACACCATCTGTCAAGTGGAAATTCAGATTGTTCCACCACATACAGATCATTTTCTTTTAATAGACTAAGCATGACAAACCAGCTCTGCAGCTTCAGGGACATCTGTGACACATTTTTGCATTTCAGTTTGACAGCCTTGCAATCCCACATAACACAGTGTTAGAAGCCACGTCCTGTCACTTTCTTCAATACATCACCCTGGTTTTTGCCGTTTTGAAAAATTCGAATGTTTTTTAAGTCTCAGGTCCATTTCTTTATTTGTGAATTCTTATGGAAATAACATTAAAATCAATGGTAATACATGGTTTCAACAGATTTCCTTTTCCAGGGTGACTGACATAGCTTACAATTATTCAGTTCATAAAACTGAGTATTTATTGCATGTATCATGACTGTTCTTGCTCTACATGAAGAAGTAAGACTACTCCACACACTGTGGAAAATATACAAATTGTGCATATTGTGCTACACCAAAAAGGACTATGGATGCTCTGTTATAAGAAAATATAATTCTTATAAGAAAGCTCCAGTCAGGGGAATAAACACTGTTACAGTACATCTTTAATGTTAACAAATCCTAGATTTGCATCAGCTGTCATAAGAGCTGTGAAGATTCAACCATTCATTCATCTATCAGTTATTTGTTACTAACTGCTTTACTCTGGTCGGGAAAGCGGCAGTCAGAAGCTCAGATCGGATCGGATATTAGGCTATAAAATTACACCCATCACAGTATTAAAACAAAAATTAATGTTAATTTGTCACAAAACTGCATTTGACCATTTTGCCAGTTACGTGTGTTTTCCAGATTTAATTTTTTTGTCCTAAAGATAAATATTTGTTTCACTGTAAACAGCTTCCTTTGCGTGCCATGACGGTGACATACAATACAGTCATAACACGTCTGATAGACATTTTTTACATAAAAGTATGTATAGTACAGCATAACTTATACATGATACACCTAGGATCATTGCCAAGCAAGTGTATAAAACTTGTGCAGTGCTCATGATAATACGATTTTACTGATTTGACAATATCATGGATTGCCATCAAGGAGGCAGTAAAAATGGTTGAATAAACAGTTTCAGTAAAAAGCTAATAGCTCATAAAAGACTGATTATCCTTCTGTTTAATGATCCATCCATCTATTGATCCAAGAAATGTCCTGTAAACAGAGTACTACCTAAGTGACATGCCAGTCTAATACAGTGCCATTACACACACACACACACACACACACACACACACACACACACACGCACTCACTTACATATTCATACACTACAGAAAACGTAGAGCCTTGAAGCACATCACCTGAAGCATATGACTTTGGACTGTGGGAGAGCACCCAGAAGAAACCCGTATAAACACTGCAATTGAAACCACAGCTCTGGAGCCATGTGGGACCATTGGTACCTGCTGCCTCACCATTCCATTCTTAATCTCAAATAATCGTTTTTAATTGCCTAAGTCTACACTCAATGACCTTGACCATGGTCTTGCTGTCACGTGAAATTAGGGAAACTGGACATTCACTTGTGTCTACATTCTGTGGACTTGGAATGTAAGCTAACCTTTTGTTCACCGTGTTGTTTTCCATATTTTTTGGCATTAGATCATTAGCACCTTCACTGTTTTTTGTTCTGTTGCTAAAATGTCTCAAAAACTCTCCTGTTCCAGTGGCCTTTCTTCCTGACTGTTAAATCAATGTTGCTCTTAGTTAATCCTCTATTATCAAATGTTCATGTTCATAGCAAATGAATGTTGACGACTGGGCTGTAAAGATCTCCAGAATATCCTTTCCATCTCACTTTGGTCTTCTCTGCTTCTGTTATCAAAATTCATTGAAGTTCTTGAACTCTGATTCTTCTAGGTTTTAGTTTCCCTTCTTGGTACTTTGTACTGCATGCTGGGATATGCATTAGGATCTTTCTCCTTTTTGCCTTCATTAATTTAATTAATGATTTTTTTTGCCTAAATTTCTTCTGGTTTTCTGTCAGTCAGACCCAGTATCTTAAAGTGGTTCTTCACATGTTCCTTGAACGTGTCATGTATGTTTTCCAAGTTATACTTTGGAAACTGAATGGCTTTACTATTCCTCCTCAATTTAACTGGGATCTTGCACATCATTAGAGCAGGACATAAATCCTGATTCTGTCTTCTAAAAGAAGAAACACCTTTGACTAAACAACAAGCTGCAGAGCTGGTTTGTCATACGTTGTTGTGTGTCTTGACTTCTGAGTACTTCTATTATAGCCTTGTTTGAAATATGTCCGTAGCAGCTGTATTTTTGGAGCATCCCAATGTGCATGTATTCTGATGTAAGGCTTACATGTAAACTATCTTCAATTTAATTCAATTCAATTTATTTTTATACAGCGCTTCTTCTCGCACAGTGACTCAGCCCTGAACAGTAGATTAGGATAAGGGAACAGAAAACAAGTATATAGTGAAGCTATAGATAAATAAATAAATAATAAATGTTCATGTCAGTTATATGGGTTATAAGTGCAAACCGGCAAGCCCACCAGCAAATGAGGTGAGGAAAACAAAAAATTCCCAACCAGGCGGCCAGGGAGAAAAATAAACCGAGTGCCAACGGCTGCCCACCCCTCCTGGGCTTCTATACATAGAAAATAGTGCTAGTAGTAACAGTTAACAAAGGTTATACTACTAAGGATAACTCAAGAGAGGTTGAGGAGCAGTTGAGCTGATCACATCATCAAGGCAGGGGGTCCTCAGCTCCTGGTGACGTAGATTGTTGCTCTCACCATACATCTCGTCTGGCCTCACTAGCAGGGGTCAATAATCTGCACTTGTTGTTCACTATCTTGTACATTTTGTAAAATTGCCATGTTTTTCTACTGACTTTTGTTTCTAAGTTAGATTACAGGCATTAACAGGATGGGGTTCCATGTAATGCACATCTCTAAATGCTTGTCTACTGCCACTTTCCACCAGCCGGGTGTCAGTACTCAGACAGTTAACACTATTACTTAAGGTGACGGGTCTGAAACTAAATGAAGAGAAAAGTGGGAAGAAAACACTAGTTTTATTTCTTTGTGCTATGTTTATTTCAAAACTTGTTTTTTACAAGCTCCACCTTTGACAGTCTGTTTTTATTACCAACAGAATAAAACTGGGTCACAACAATAGAGACATAGTAAAGTCTCCCAGTCTGTCATATTAGCAGAAACTGTATAAAGACAATCAAGTGACACAGTGAAGTAGAAAGCAGAAAAGAGAGAGGGCAGTATGAAAGGCCAAAACCGAAAGATAAAAAGCAAAGCAGTAAATAAGAACCCCTAACAGCACCCACCACCATGCCCCCTCCAGAGAACCTGTCAGTCACTGTATGATGTACAGGTGCCAGGTGCAGATTGCTCCTACCTCCTACTACCTACCATCTTCAGCTGCACAATCGCCCCACAACCCACAGCAAATGAAATGAAAAACATTTTTTGATGAGGGTATAATAGATGTTGAATGTTATAAGTACCATGTCCGGAACATAATCTAATATTTCCTGTGGAAGGTTATTTTAGGTCTTCCATTCTGATCATATACAGAGTGAGAGGATGTTTACATGTCTCCCAGCGAGCATCACATATCCTTTAAGACATTGCATGAAATTTGACTAAAAAGTTATGGTTCAGTTTCTGGTTCAGAATTGTGGAGGTCTGTTTCTTATACTGCAGCACAGGGTACTAATACGGGGGTAGATAGGGGATAGGATACCAGACCACTGCAATGGCAGTAACTTATACTGACACAGTTAAACACAAAAGGCAGTTTGTATGAATCACTCCACCTGAAGCATGTCTTTCTATTGGGAAAGACACGGACAGAAGGAGACGATTCAAATTCTGTGCATACAGAGGCACAGACCCCGATTCAGATCCATCACAGCACTGATTCTACATAGTATACAATAAACTGCAGTTATTTAAATACAATTGTATAATAATTTCTTGTTGGAATTCAGAAATAAGTTCTATCCATTCATAAATAAAAATTTAGATGTCATTGCATAAGAGATTGTAATGTCTTTTTCAGGGGAAGGTGGTTACATCAGAACCCTTTAAACACTGCGCCACCTTTGTCATTTTAACTTAACTGCTGCTCAGGATATTAAAACATTATCTACAACTATGAAAACTACCATATGTCCTTTATGTCCTTTTCCTTTCTAGCAGAATCTCTAGTTAACACATTGAAAATGTGTCATTATTCACCAGCATCGCTCCAAAGGATGTAAGATTTCTGTCCTTTGTTTATAAAAATCTGACTTAGGCCAGAATGTGTGAATTATAGACAAATCTCGTGCATAGATTTTCTTAAAAAAAATCCACACTATTCCACTTTCACCTCAAACCCCGCAACATATTTGAAAAGTTTCAGGACTGGCTTCCACCAATGATCAGAGTTGCAGTGTTTGATATTATAGACGATAATGTTCATTTTAATCATGTTGGATTCTCAGGCACGGCTTCACATGTCTTAGCTTTTCATTTTCAAATCGTCTTCAGCCTGTGCAGAGATCTTACAACAGTATTCCACTGTTTCTCTCAAAAGTCACATATAGTTTGCCCAAAGCTCGGTTTTGGGTCCATTTTTCATTTCATTTATGCTAAAATTTGATGATGTTATTTAAAAACATACTGAATTTCATTTTTGCATTAGCTGCACTTGGGCTTCACACCTAATAAACTTCTTCTTTTTTTTGGTCTTTATCTCTTTACCTTTAATGAAAAACAGTGGAGGAGTAATAATCATTTTCCGTTAAACACTCAAAAAACTGAAACAAATGTCAGTATAATCATATTAGCTTTTAAGCTCTCAAGGACTCAATGTTAGTCACTGTTTCTGTGGAGACCAAGATGTTTTATTTGATACTGACTTATCCTTTAGCTCTGAAAACTGTGGCATTATTTAATGCTTGTTTTTTTCTAGCTGAGAAACATAAGGAAATTAACATGCTTTTTTTCCAGGCAAGATGTAGCAAAGCTGGTTATTGTCTTTATCTCCTTTAAAGTTGACTCCTTTAATACTTTACTTATAACCCGTTGAAATCAAACTTAATGAAGGCCGCACAAAGCGCCGCTGCACTGACTGTTATTATAACTAAGAAATATGAACATAGAACACGAGTTCTGAAGTGTTTACACTGGGTTCCTGGTGGTCCCACTTGTATTTTCAGGTGTGGTTGGATTCTGTGGATGCTGTGCAGGAGATATCTGCAGGGCACGGTTATAGATTGCATGTGATGGGAGAAGCACAACTTTGGCTTGTTTGTTACTCCCAGGTTAAACCTACCCCTAAATCATTTCTACCAAAGCTAGTACAGGTTTTTACATGGGTGCATCTGGTTTTTCTTACAGTCAGCGGTGCAAATTCACATATTAGTTTTGCAGAATGAAAAAGATTTTTGCTCATCTATTTTAGGTGGAATCTTCTTGTGGGTAACCACATTGACTTGCCATTGCTGAGAAAGGTAAGCAAAAAGAGAATCTAAAGAAAACAAACAAAAGGAACATGGGCACAGTTGCAAAGACAAAGTGACTCTGGAACAACCAGAAAGACAGAATCACTGATAAGTTAATAATATAAGCTGTCAAGTGTATTGCTGTGGAATAGCTGAGGAAGAACTAAGTTTCGTCTCTATTATACATTTTGTGTATGTTTGGAATGACAAAAAAGTGAACCCTGAATCTGAAAATAGAAAAAAATCTCAGAAAAACCTGTAAGAAAATAAAAATTCACTTTTATTTATTTGTTCTCTTTCCATCAACTGGCGAGCACGTTAGTGTGGCAGGTAGCTATGTCTCAGTACCTGGGATGACCTCTGGATGCCCTGTTACCTTCAACAGTCCAAGGACATGCATTTCATGCTCATTTGTGACTCCAAGTTGTCCATAGTCTGACTGGTGATGTTAACAGCTAGAAATCAAGTTTTGAAAAATCTTTGCTTGACTTACAATTTTAGGTTTATACCAATGTATTTGTTGCAGGTGTATACCAATCTATTTACAGCGATTTGTCCATTTATAACTGAAAGTAACTTGAATGGAGTAATTCAGGGTACGTATCTTGATCAAGAGATTAGAAGCAGGGTATGTACTTTCATGGAAACCATAATGCCATGTGCTGCTGTAGATGAAGTTGAATCATTCGTTCTATTTAGCTGATAAAGGTATCCAAGGTGATTTATTGATAGCCAAGTAGTTATACCAGAGTTCAGCAAGCTGGTGGAGCGTAGTTTTTTCTGAAAGCTAATCCTATGTCCATTTGTGTTCCTGTTTATTCCTATCTTGTCACCTCTGAATGGGAATGGATGGGCTACCTATCTATTATCATTGCCCCATAGGAAAGAACAGCAATTTGCTAAAGAACATATGTGTCAAAAACCTTTCGGCAAGTCCATTCAAATTTTCCAGGGTTTCTGAAACAGGCAACATGTTCCTGCCACCCAAATCAATTCCAACAATAAAGAACATGGCATTAGCAAATAAACTAGGACGTACTCCCACTTTCACAAACCTTGCTGATGTTCGTACTTTGTCTGAAGAGACGGCTTGTATCTCATGCATGCTAGTTCAGGGTTGTGGGATTTTGTTAAAGATATAAACTTCCCAGGTGAAGATGAGAGAGGGAACACTGATCTTCAAAAGACTGCCTTTGCCTCACCCCCTAGCATTTAATTTTTTGGGTTTGAAATTAGTTAGCTGTGTTATATATGAGTTATTGTATTTAAGTTTCTTCTNATCTCATGCATGCTAGTTCAGGGTTGTGGGATTTTGTTAAAGATATAAACTTCCCAGGTGAAGATGAGAGAGGGAAGACTGATCTTCAAAAGACTGCCTTTGCCTCACCCCCTAGCATTTAATTTTTTGGGTTTGAAATTAGTTAGCTGTTAGCTTCTACAGCTTGAATTTGATGTGGCAAAGAGAGAGGCTGCTGCTGTTGTCCAAGGTGCTCCTTCTGAATCCCCCAGTTTGTGTACACAAACAGATTTTTTCCTACAACTTCTACTGCTTTTGATATTAGCAAAGCTTTACTTGTTGTTTCCCAGAAATCCAGGTTGCCTTGCAGGTTCCCCGCAGTGGCTCAAGGAGATTTGGCCTACTGTTGCAGTGCAGCTTAAGTGGCTCAGCATTACTGTTGGATGTTAGCTAGTATGAACTGAGTAAGGATGCTATTGAACGAGTGTTTATAGACAAAAATTCAGAAAGCACAGGAAGTCCCAACAACATTTGTTGATTTTTTAAGGGAAACAAAAGTTCTGTTTGACACCAGAGTAAAGTCAGAGTTCTGTTGTTACCAATTTTGACTCACTGTGTGAATGAATCTTTTGGAAGACTTTAAGAAATGTTTGCCTGAAAGTGTAGTAGTTTATCTCAATGAGCAGAAAGTTGATTCTCTGTCTAATGTAACTGTTTTGGCGGATGACTCATGCTGCTGTCTTTTTATCTTTGGTGATGTTCTTACTTTGTCTGAAGAGACTGCTTGTGACTGGTATATGCTGGTTGAGGGGATCAAAATGGGAGATGTGAAAGTTCCTCTACATAAAATACATAAACACATAGAGTGGGTGACAAGGGTTGTGAAAGTGGGAGTATGTCCTAGTTTATGTGCTAATGGCGTGTCCTTTATCGTTGGAAATTATTCGGGTAGCAGGAACATGTTGCTTGTTTTAGAAACACTGAAAGATTTGGATGGACTTGCTCAAAGGTTTCTGACACATTCCCTGCCTGTCTTGCGACACATGTTCAGTCTTGCAAGTTTCGCAGCGTCCTTGATCTCTGAGACTCATTCATGACTCTGTCAGATGCTGAAAAAGCCCACCTGTGCATCTCCTTTTTCTGGTCCTGTGAAGAATACAGCTAACTTAGTTGGTATTGAAACTATTACTTTCTTGCTCATATCTTGAGAACAACTCATTGCTGCTCAGAAAGCAGAACTTTCTTCAGCACCTTGTTTTTTCTGCTGTTAGGCAAAGGATTTAGTTATTTTACAGAAAATTATATTCTCATGAGAAAATGGACCACTGCTCCTACTGCAGATTTGGAATGGGATACTACATATCATTGTTTATTGCGAACATGTTTAAGCTTAGCACGTGATCACAATTCTTCTGTACATTTGAGTGTAATAAAATCATGTCAGTGCATCTTGAGGCGTTTCTTCTGGCCGGGTTTAAAGTTTGATCCTATTGGTCAAAGATTTGGGAACCAAATCAGATATTTACCTCCTGCCCCACTTCATCCAATTCCTATTATTAGCAAAGTATTTCAGCACATTATTGTTGACTGTGTTGGTCCATTACTTACACTACAGGCAGTGTGACTATGTTTCCTGAAGCTGTACCGCTCGATAAAATTACTCCTTCTGCTGTTGTCAAATTCTTTCTACATCTAGGCTCCTCAAGGTAGTCCAAACTGGCTAAGGCTCAAAGTTCATGCCCAAAGTTTGTACTCAGCTATTGAATCCGTTCTCAGTAAAGCAAACATGTTGTAGCATATATCATCCAACCACATGGTGCACCTGGAAGTTTCATTCCATCTATGTTTGAAAAGCATGCTGTGATCATATTGATATGAGTCTGGAGAAGACTGGGTTGAAGGTGTTTCCATTTGCTTTGTTTGCTGTTGAGAGACTCTTGGTTTCAACAGTTTTTAAATGACCCCAGTTCTAGAGGAAATGTACCACAGTGTCTCAGTTCTAGAAGCATTTGCACAATGCAGGTTCTGCTACTAAAAACATGCTGTCCTCCACTCAGACAAAAAAGAAGGGTAATCAAAAGGCCTTGTCACGCATGTTTAATCCAGCTAGTAAAGTTTTGACTTTACTACCAGTTCCTGGTTCTACACTTTCTGCTTCTTTTTCTGGTCCATATGTTGTTGACAGCAGACTTAGTGATACTGTCTTTGTCCTCTGAAGCCCAAAACACACAAATGCTTAAAATTGACCATGACAGAGTTTCTGACATACATTCTCCAGATTAGACTAAAGGGCTCTTTCTTCTGCTTCTGTCTCAGTGGTATCAGCTCCTGGTTGAAGATAACTGTGAGTTTCAGAATGTTCCACAGTGACTCAGGCAGAAAAATTCTGAAATTCTCTCTGATGTTGATGCTTATTTTATTTGCCTACTGATCAAAACAACATCTAGGTTACAACTCATTATGCAGAACCACTGCACTACATGACTGTCCCACAGCTAGAAAACACAGACACAAAGTAGCACCATCCAAATAAATGGCAAATGCAAAACCAAGTTAGTTCAGAGGTCCCAAATCCAAAGAAAGCTGAAATGCTACAATGTCACTTATATTCTATGATCTGACAGTTGTCTAGCTGGGCAGTAATTTATTTAAAGAGAAAAAAATGAGATTTTAGGAAGCATTGGTTTGAATGCAAGCTATATAGCTAGTTGGCTGTAAGCTTGACCAGCTAAATGTTCTGTAATATAAGCAAAACCACTAGCACATCTATTTATCCTGTTTAGCCATGTCCCCCCTTTCCTTCTCATATTTACCTTGCTACTATATGTGTATTTTATTTTTTTCTATCTCACATCTTCTTTATTACAACATACTTTGCATATGTGGCGTATAAAATATGTATTATTGGTTGTAATGACATTACATTTCAAGAGTTATACACATTTTATCACTTTAATAGGTAAGGATTTCCTTCTTTTAAGCATTTTCATGTTTTTAAATCCAGATCTAATTGTTGCAACATGTTGGTTTTAAACTTTGGTAAATGTGCAAGATTTCTGAAGGATTCCTGAGAACAGGCACATGACTAACAGATAATAAAGATGCTGAGTAGACAATACACCTCCGTGTCAGTGAGGCCACTTGAGTTGCATGTTGTTTGATTTTGCCGAAGCTCGTATTTTCAATTAAAATTTGTTTTCATAAAGTGTTTGTCAGTTATGTCAGTGTGACTTGCTCATAATATGAATTATAGGGTATAAATTACATTTCATAAGCCCAAATTCTTATGATGTCAGTGTTTGTTATGTGATGGAAGCCAATATTAGGGGTAGGAGGGAACCTGAGATGTCAAGAGTCATAAAGTTCCGATGCAGATTCTGCAGAGATATTCTAGGTTGGGTTTTATGTGTCTCTTTTTATTTAAAAAAAAATACACAATAATAAAAAACACCCCCACCAGTGTCCCAGGTTTGGATTTTGCCTGTTCTGGTACATCATCGGTTCTTCTGGGTTCATCAGCAGTTGTCTCCATTGCTGTCCCTTTCTCCTGGTCCTTTGCTGCCTACAAAGGATAAAGTATGAAATTCATTCAAATGCTCTCCTTCCCCATATGTAATGAGGGATTCAGCTGGTGGTGCTTGTGAACAGGACAGCTCAGGGTTCACAGTGCTGCTGCACCCAATGGTGCAGAGATGTTCTTGGTGCAAAAAATTTGATCCCCTTCTAACCATGTCACAACACTAATTGTCATGTCTAGAGACTTGATATGTTTCCTATTAATTTGTAGAGGTTTTTGAGGCTCTGTGTTAAACAGTGCGTGTTTTAATCCACATTAAACTTATCAAATCAATTTATGACACACTGAAGATTATGATTTCCAATATTTTCTGTTTTCTTTTTCTTGCTGTTGCTTGGCATAGTAATCCTGGGGACTGGCCAGGCTCAAGTGCAGGGAACATGCTTATCTTCTTGTTGATTTCAATTAAGAGCTTCACTGTCCATGCAGGTCATTATCCCAAAGGGGCTTAAGAAGGAACATGTTTATGTGATATGAATGAGAGCAGAAGGCACACAAGCCTATTGGTTTACAAGGTCAAGATAAAGGGAGATGTCTGCCAGTTGGCTTGTGCAGATAACAAGACTAATGCCTCACATTAACATATTGGGGAAAGTGAAAATTGAATTACTCTATGAATTATGTCATTCAAAATAATCAAGCATACAGGAAATGTCCATGATTTAGTAAGTAGTCCTTAGTGAAGTGTAACAGTATTATTACTCCTAATTTGCATACAAAGTCAGATCTCCTCAGCATCTTTTTTTCAGTACTGTTTTGAAAGCACTTATAAAGAATGTTTTCCACTTCAGGTCTAAAGGTTCTGATTCATGTAATCAAGGCTCTTCTGTTGGAGGTTAGTGAATTGCAAAATCAAGAATTAAATCATGAGGAAATATCTAGTGTGGGAAAACAATTTATCTCTCTATCTGGTCTATGCAATCCCTCCATGGAAGGTTTTGCACAGGCATTAAATGTGGCACACACTTATTCTTCAGTTTTAAGGTGATGTTAGCCCTCATGATCTGATTATAGAGGAAACACTGGGTCCTTGGATTATAACCAGTCGAGTTGTGATTTCTTGAATTTTCTCATTTGTTTGCGCACTTGCGCTAGATGAGTACTGGGCCACGTTGGCTTGGAGCCTATTGTGGAAAACAGTTGGTGCTAAGCTAGGCAGGGCACACACAGCATGGGATGCCAGTACATTCCAGGGTTTTTGTTCACTAATTTATTGTTCGTTCCCCCATCTCACAAAAAGAGTAATTTCTTCACTTGCCTACTTTGTAAAATTTCTGTTTTGTTGTCAACTAAATGTGACCTTTGTTTACGCAACTAATAGATGTCTGCGGAATCCAGCCAAACCAAAAAGGAGTGGGTCCTTAATTCAGTTGTTTCCATGGTGTTTATTGCTGGTGTTTTGTGTTCATAAATATTGGAGATCAGTAACAAGCTGAGGAACAGGGGAAGAATGCGACAGACTAACTACACGGACTAAATCACACTCAAACCTACAGCTGAAAACACATCCCAGGCACTAATGTAGCAGCACTACCTGTTGTCCCACCATGCTGCGTGTGTTTTTTTATATTTCACTCATTTGCAAATAGCTTTAATGTAAACTGAGATCATAGTTGATAAAAACATTAAAAATAAAAGTCTTAAAATGTGTTTTTATGTATTATAGTAATATTGTCACACCCACTGGGAGCAGTTCTACAGTTGACCACTAGGGGTCACTGCATGGACTGAAACAGAGTGCAGCACAAGTCCGTCAGCGAACCACTCACTGTGAAAGTCCTCAGCCTGTTTGACCTTCTCTACTCAGTGTTTCTTCTTGTTTTCCGGCTTTCTGTTTAGCCCATGTGTTGCCTGTGTTTGTTTCCTGCATTTTCCGCTCCCTGTGTTTGCATGTACCCACTGGTTGCACTTCCCTGTGTTTTCGAGTGCCACATATCCTCATCTCCAGATCTTTACCACAAACCCAGGCACTAAAGTTCAACGCTTCCCAGGATTGGAAAGCACTATTGGAGCCCTTACATGTAAATAAACTGTGCACTTGAGTCCAATTTAAGCAGCATGTTCGTGATCAGGATTCATGATTTTTATTTTTTAGAGTGATTTGCAGGCTATGACAGAACCTAACCTAACTAAGTCCTGAAACAACTGAAACATTAAGATGTGAAAAATTGTTACATTAAAGTTAAAAATAATGTTGGCGTTCTAAATAAATAAATAAAATATGTTGCAGACTTCCATTCCCAACAGTGTTCTGAGAAGCTATTGTACTGTATATATGGTACACCCTGGGTTGGACACACACTACAAACAGTTTAAAATGACCAAATAACCTGGAACTTGTCTTTGGACTGTGGGAGGAAAGAGACACAGGAAAAACATGTAATCTACACACAGACTGAGCTGGTTTCAAACCTATTACCAAGCAGTTCAGGTGCTGTGAGATGGCATGTAGCATACCAACCTTCCTCAATATAATAGCAAATTGTTTTTCAGAACTTAAGGTATCCTGCAAGTAAGGGTTCAAAGCTTCAGTCTGATGCTCTATAGATTACTTGTTTTTGAAAAAGTTTCTAAGGTATTCTTGCATTCTTATTCATTCTTGCAGATTTGACAAGAAAATTTATTTATTGCTGTGGTCTACATGAAAAACTCACTTGTGTGTGTTCTCGGCACCAGAAGCTTGCTCTACAAATATGAGGATGCCTCGTGTCAAAACTTACTTGCACTAGAAAAGTTAACAATTAGCATTCATTATAATTTGTTACTTCTGGAAGATCTGGTTACTTTTTTATGATTTCTTAGTGTTAATGACCACTTTTGTTAAACACTATAACCTTTTGCAGTAACTCACTGTTGCACCTTTAGCTGCAATGACTGTAACACAATACTTCCCATAGCTGCTGACCAGGCTCTCACATCACTGTGAAGGAACTTTGACCATCTAAGTTGGATTCAGGTCAGAACTTTTGCAAGGCTATTCCTAAAAATGATTTTTGTTTTTTAAGCCATTCTTTGACTTGCTTGTATGTTTGGAATCATTGTCTTGCTCCACGACCCAGCTGCAGATTCAGCATAAGGTGTGATAGCCCAACATTCTCCATTATAATTTTCCGATTCCAAAGGGAAATTCCTTCAACGACAGCAAGGCACCAGGTCTTCTGACAGCAAAACATCCCCAGACCATCACACCACCACCATGCTTGATTGCTGGTAGAAGTTTCTTCTGAAATGACATATTTATTTTTTGCCAGAGGTAATGGGGCCCATGTTGTTCAAAGAACATTCTTTCAGAAGTCTTGAGTGATATCCTGGTGCATTTTGCCAAACTGTAGACAAACATTCAGGTTGTTTTTAGTGAGCAGTGGAATTTAGCTGAGGCGAAAAAAAGTTTCCACATTTCATGATGTTGTTCTGGGGTTTTTTTTAATCTCACTGATAATTTTATGCCTTAGATCATAGAGACGTTTTAACAGCATGATCATTTTTTGTTAAATTCACCCTTGTTCTACATTTTCTTCATATGACTATGGTTCCATGTAGGTTCAGTGCCTTGAAAATGGCTGTGTAGTCCTGTTTGGAAATGATAGGCTTCAGCAGTTTTTATCCACGTCAGAAATTTCCTTTTTATGCACTTTGTTATGATTATCAGTTACATACATTGAATATCAGGACAGCAGCTTTTTCAAGGGGGGAAGAAGGAGGAATGAGGAAAGGAAGAGAAAATTGGGGTTGCAGAATCAATAGATGCAGCATAACACAGTTTAATCCCTCATTAAGTGTCTCTCAGATTTTTAACTCAGCTCAACTTTTATAAAAACTACCCAACTGCCCTCAAGTAAATAGAGGTACAGTACTGTGCAAAAGTCTTAGACACCTGTGGGAAAAATACTATAAAGCGACGATGGTTCCAAAAATAATGCCATGAATACTTATTAATCAATAAACCTTCTAAAAAGTGCAGTAGACAAAAAAACCTCAATCAGATCAATATTTGGTGGGACCACCCTTTGCCTTTAAAACACCATCAATTCTCTTATGCAAACTTGCATGCAGTTTAAGGTCGAGGTCAGTAGGTTCTTCCAAACATTTTGAGGAACTGGCCACAGTTCTTCTGCAGACTTTGACTGTCTCTGCATGTTCTCCCAGACTGACTTGATCATGTTGAGATCAGGGCTCTGTGGGGACCATAGCATCTGTTGCAGGATTCCTTCTTTTTGCTCAAGATAGTTGTGTATGACTGAGATGGGGTGTTTGAGGTCATTCTCAGGCTGCAGAATGAATTTGGGACCAATCAGAAACCCCCCTGATGGTAGATAAGAATCTACCTGTACTTCTCAACAGACATTGAAGTTGCATGCCTAAGACTTTTCCACAGTACTGTACGTCTGTTACATTTTTCTGACGGTTAGATGACCAGATACTGATACACAGGTTTATGTGATGAATGTGGATGGCAAATTACATTGAGGTGCAGTAGATTTTAAGGTGATTTTTCCAGTTCACTGGCCTTTCTGCATTACACTTCGTTTATTCCCTTGTGGCACTTGATGCACAGAGGTAACACATGAAGTAACACAGCATCACTTCATACGTGCAAAGCACCACATAATGAATAGAACCCTGTGGATGTGGTGTATTTTTTACTTGTATTTATTTTTAACATAGGCAACTTTAACCTTTTGTCATGTCAATACAGGATAATAAAACAAACTGACATCCTGTTTGCATTTCTCCTGCCTCACATGTCACATTGCCAGTATAGCGGGACACTGAGACCTGTGTTATATAAACCTTTTTATGAAAACAGAAAAAAAAGCTTTATTAAATAAAATGAAGAATTATTTAAAATTCATTATACCTTTATCTAATGCTTTAACAGAGCATAATTCTGAATAAAATGAGGGATTAAGCTGTCTTATGAAGCTTCTATTGATTGTAATGTAGTGAATTGATTTACAAACAATTTTCTGTTACAGTCAGACTTCTGGTCACAATTGTGTTCATAAGGTGAGGTACAAGCATATTGTCATTCACTCACAAAAGGAATAATGTAATATATCTTTTGGTCTGTTCTCTGACAGTACATGTAACAAAATTCCTTTTCTTTTCCATCACAGTAAGAACTTGACTTCACATTTGTTTTTCCTTTCTCAAAAATCTACAAAATCATTACTGTTCTTATCATCATTTAAGAGAATTTGTGCACCAGAAGAATTGCACTTGTATTTTTTAACTGTCTGTTCATCTCCTGGACCCATCTGACCCTGTTTTTTTCATGCAGGATTCCTTAAGTGACTAGTACTTTCACAGCATATGCACAGACTGATCCTAACCCATCGGCACATCCGCAGTGCAGTTCTGACCGTTTTGTAAAATAACATTCCCCCTTGTGATTTTATGCTCTTGTCTCCTGAGCATATCATCAAAGCTTTATCGAGATCTGAATGTTGTTCTCTAAACAAGCTTTCACAAAACATGGTACAACACAACCAGTTCACAAGCTCACTCATTTTTAACACAATGATGACTATTTACAGAATTTATGTGCATCTTATATACTGGATAAAAAGAACTTTTATTGCATTTTATTGCGGTCTGTATGCATGTGCATTTTCCAGTTATGCTGGAACAATGTGCTCTGGACAGATGAGGCAAAGGTAGAGCTGTTTAGCCACACTGTCAGAGTCATCTTTGGCAAAAACCAAAAACTTTGATCGAAGACCCACTTATCACCTGTAAAATATGGTGGTGGAAGCTTCATGGTTTGGGCCTGCTTTTCTGCCTCTGGGCCTGGTCAGCCTGCCGTCGTTCAGCGAACAAGGAATTCCGCATTATGCCAGGGATTACTTTGGGAGAATGTGATGCTACCAGTCAAAGCTGAAGCTAAACCAAAAGTGGACAAGCCCTCAAACAAGTTTTGAATAACAAGTTCACACAGCTGAAAGAGTTCTGTAGGGAGGAGTGGGCAAAACTCTCTCCAAGTTGATGTATGAGACTGAGAGACAATTGCAAGAAGTGCCTACAAGAAATGATTTCTAGCAGTAGCATCAGTGAAGCTAGGAGTGTACTTATTTTTTCCATAGCAGTATATTACTTTTTATTTTTTCTTTACTGAATAAATGAATATAAATGGAGATTATGATTCTCATTATTTGTTAAATTCGATCCTGTTTATCAATACTGCAGGTAATAAGGATTAAACACCCATATGCCCAACTTACTTTTTCTCACCATGATGCATAGATAGATGGATAGATAGAAAGAGGAATTGTTACATGGTCTCCTCACAAAAGGCAAATTATAGTTTAAATTACACACCTCCTATCTTGTTCTCCTTTGACACACCACAGCAGTCTTCTTTACCTACTGCTTAACCCTGTACAGTATAATCAAGTGTCATGTTTCAGAAAAGTCACTTTGACAAGTTCAAAAAAAGGTGGAAAGAACAGCAATAGAAACTTATCTACTTTATGTATTATTGTATTGTATCTACTGATCTGAATATTTGCCACAATTTTCACTTATTTTACTTGTATTACTGTAAGATTTTTCTTTTTTTTTCAAATAACATTACAATGAAAACTGAAAGTGAAAAATATGAATCTTTTCGCTATGGTTGACCAAGTCATCCAGCAGCATCCACTTTAAATTTCCTTCATTGTCTGTGTCAAATAATTGTGGAGCAGCATGTAGCAGTGCTGCATCACTCTGGCTGGACTGGTTGTTTGAGTTCAAAGCTCAGCCTGCATGAAGTTTACTTATTCTCCCCATATCTGTTTGAGGTCTCCAGTTTCCTCCCACTGTCCAGACACATGCTTTTCAGGACTCTTGGTCACTCTAAATTGCCCGTAGTGTGTGTCTGTTTATGAATGGTTCTGTATAACAACAGTAACAATGATCTGCTGCCACTGTAACAGGCTGCTCTCCCAGTCAGGGGCAGTTCCATGCTTCTGAGAAGCCTCCAGACTACTGCGGCCTTGCTCAGAACAAGCAGTTCATGAAAATGAATGGGTGGATTTACATAATAAAAATGTAAACACTACAAGCATCCTTGATTTATTTAGAAAAAAAGATTTTAAAATATTGTCTTTTTATGATAACTAAAATTTTGAATTTGAAATTAATTGGAATTAAAACTAATTTAAAATGAAGACATCCACATGCAATGTTTTCATCATGGGCACTCACAAAGACAAACTGTAAAACACTGAGGAAGGTATCTGAATGAAGTCAGTTCTGCACTTCCATTCTGTTTAAGTGTGTTATTCTGCCAGTTAAGCTAGTCACAGAAACACAGGTTGCTTTGGTTCTGCAAATGACAAAAATTATAGAAGAAGGATCATTTAAGGAAATGTAATTATGAATGAATCATATAGAACAATCTCGTTCCCTTCTCCTTAGTTTCAGGTGGGACCAACTGAATTTTTACCAATGAATACAATAACCAAAACAACAGCAGCGACTAACAACAGCAATTACCCCCCTCCCTCACAATCCTTTAACAGAACTTCAGGGGGGAAAGAAAAAAAACAAATTATTAAAGCAAAATACATAGACGACTGAATAAATGAATAGGAGTTGGGCAGTTTCTCAGTTGTCTGCTACAGAGTTGCTACAAAACAGTAATGCATCAGTAGGGTTAGATGAATTCTAAACTTCCACAATCATTCCACAGGTAGGTCATCTAGAAGAGACACTACTTTCTGTGCACTGTGTATAAGCTCAGTGATATAAAGCAACAGGTCATCTGCATATAAGGACACTTGAAATTCAGTCAATTCTCTTGTGAGTTCATTAAACAACGGTGATCTTTTCAGAGATATAAAGAGTGGTTCCACGGCAATGACAAATAAGAGACGAGACATCGGATGTCCACATGCCTCTTGTTAAAGGAAAGTATGGCGATCTATCATAGTACAGACACAGGCTTGTGGAGAAGTATACAACAGCTGAATCATAGGAATAAACTGTTCACCAAATCCAAATTTTCAAAGCCCTGAGAAATGGCCATTCTGAAGGCTTTTTAAAACATCAAGTGAGATAGAGTTTTCTAATATTAGCCAAGCAATGTTTTGGTGAGTATTTCATGAATGGTTCAGAGGTACTGGCAGGCCAAGAAGGCCACAGTTAAGGCAGTTACGGAAGCACGAGGATGAACACGGGAGAAGTGTGTAGAATCCACAAAGAAAGGCTGTGTCTTTTGGCCTTAAAGTTGTTCTGGCAAACTGTTTGGCACCTTAGGAGGGAAAGATATTATCCTGCCCAAGCTGTGCTAAGCAAGTGTTATGAAGTGAATGAAGAGAAAACTTCAGGAAGGGATTTTTGAGTGGTGGAAGGAGTACTTTGAGGAAATCCTCAGTGCAGGAGACTGGCTCTCCTGCCAGGCAGCAGCTTTTGATGCCTTTGGTGAATTACAATCAAGCAGTCTTCCTGAAGTTTTTATTTTGGTTCAAGGAATCTGTTGAAATAAGCCTGCTGAAGTGGCTGACATTCAGCTAGAGATAGTAAAAGCAATAGATCGTATTAGCACACCGTGGATCCTCTATCTCTGCAGTGTTGCATAGACAGCTGGGCTGGTAAAGTACCTCTGGATTGGCAAAATAGGACAGTGGACCCTATTATCTTAGGAAAGGGGGCTGGCTTGTGTGTTCCACCTACAAATGGATCACACTACTCAGACTGTAATGGAGACTCTGTCTGATGCAGCCTAAGATTCAGGAGCAGCAGTACAGATTTTGACATTGTTGTGGACCAGTGGCCCAGATCTTCTTCTTGTCACAGATGTCTGAGGGGACATGAGAATATGTTAATCCAGTGTACGTATTAATTGGGTATGTTAATCAAGTCTATATATAACCATGCTGTTTATGTACTAAGGGAGTTATTGCAGGAATATGAGGTACCTGGGACAGTCATGCATGCTGCCCTGTATTGTATGAGTGCTGCATGAGCTGTGTCCGTGATGGCTGCATTTTTGCTTGCACTCCTGTTTGTGATGATCGAGATTTGAAGGTGCAGCAAAGGCTCAGAACATGTACATTTCAGGGAACAGGGGTGGCACCTCTGTAATTTAATGTTTTTCTTTGGTATCATCTAACTAGGACCTTCAGCATGCACTTGTGCAGTGCACTGCCAAGGTTGAATCAGTGGATATGAAAATCAACACTTCAAAATCTGAGGTCATGGTCATGTCCCTTAAAAAGTGGATTGCTCTCTCCAGGCAAAAGAAAAACAATTACCCTGAATGGTAAAATTTGAGTATGTTTGGATCTTCTTTACAAGTGAAGGAAATGGGAACTTTAGATAAAATGCAGATGGGTTCAAGTCTTCTGTGCACTGTTTAGATCCTGTGAGTGTGAAGCAGGAGCAAAACCATCAGATAAAACTTTACCACTCCATCTTTGTCCCCATTTCCACACTATGATCATGACATTTGGGTAATAACTGAAGGGAAGTGACTGTAGATTCAAGACACCAAAATATGCTTTCATTGTAGAACTGCTGGGTTCACTTTCTGTGACTGGGTGAATTTTGTGATCCAAAAAGGTCTCAGAGTAGAGATGGTGAGTGAGTCAGTTATTTGACAGTTTGGGATGGTTTCATAAGAACAACCGCACCCCTTCTCGGTGAGCTCTTGGCTCAGCTGGCAATGCCTCCCAGTGAGGAGCTTTCAACCGTTTCTGTGGGAAAGAAGGTTTGGGGGTACCTGCTCAGCATGCAGCCATCACAATCCTCTACATAATAAGTTGGAGGAAACTAACTGAATAATTGACTAATAAACAAAAATGTTAGTATCATTGAGAATTTGTAACTTCAAAGTTTGAAGCATAAAGACCCAGTTCATTTTACTCACGTTAGCCTGCTCAGTTTACTAGAGATTTTATTGCAGTAGTATTAGTGGCCTGCAACTTGACACGGGTTTCAATCCTTACTGTTTTAAAACCGTAGAGAAAGACACTTACCCAGACTTACTGTTCTTAATCATTATTTCATTATTTCAAAAACTGACAAATTAGCAAATGCTGATACCTTAGTGGTAAGAAAATGAAATCTATAAAATGCCAGAGAGTTAAAGATTTGATCATAATCTACGTAGCCACTTCCTACAGCTCTGAGTTCAAGACAAACAACCAAAATCCTTATGAAGTTTCTATAAGTAAGCTTCTGTTAAAGGAATATCACATACGTTCTGTCTGGCCATTTGCCACAGTTTGACAATAGTGTTTCAGTGTCCATTATAAACTAGACGCAGCATGAATTTTGTTGGTCTGCATGCTGAGCTCACCTCTCCAGGTTAATGTTCAGTCAGTGTGGGTAAAGCAGGCCTTTGTTCACCCGCCATTAATACAACAGTCTATCTGGACCATCTTCAACTCACAGTATTAATGCTTCTGTATTGCTCATACGACTGTATTAGTGTGTCTGAATCCACGCTGCCAGTCTACATCTGTACAACCATTCACAGCAGAGATCCTCGTTTTGCCCTGCCAAGAGCGGTTGCTATGAAACACACAATCTCACACAGCTGATGTACCCATTGCATACGAACGTCTTGAATATTCATTCTTTTTGTTTGCATAATGTTGTTTTTTTTTTTTTTTTTTTTTTTTTTTTTT
>UFQX01000413.1:1018612-1036536 GCA_900497675.1 Arapaima gigas | reverse complement strand
TTTTTTTTTTTTTTAAAATTTTTTTTTTTTTTTTTTTTTTTTTTTTTTTGTCAGCGCTCATCTGCACGCCTGCTACTGGTAGTTGAAACACAAAGCAGGGACATTGTGAGCTGCTGAACACCTTGTGAACGCTGCAATCATTCCTCACTACCTGCTTTTACAAGTTCAAGAAACTGACTGAAAATTACCCCTACCTCCGCACACTCTGTTTTAATTACATCCCTGCCTGCAAGAAAAGGCCTATTCATGTGTAGATGAAGATGAACTATGTGTGTTTAGTTCAAAGAATCCATGTTTTGGTTAATCTCTATCAAAAGAACAGCTGGGTTGCCACTTTCTCTCAAATTAGATTTTACTGAGTAGCACATTTGAAAATTCATGCACATGTCTATGAAAGTCGTTCATTAATTCATTATAAAGAGAAGTCATTATGGGTACATGAAAAGTCCCTTTTGTGTAAATAAAAAGAAAAAAGGAGGGGGTGTAGTCTGTTCCCTGACTGCAAATGTAAAGGTTGGTGAGTAAAAATGGCTAATAAATTGCACAATGAATAAAATATTGATAAGTAAGCTAACTGTTAAGTAAATACATTTTATAAAATCCATTTAAACCTTTCTGTGAGCTGATGCGAGTAGAGCTAAATTTAAGCACAAATGCGTTTGTGTAGATAAATAACTTTTGTCTTGCGGGTGTGCGGTATTTGTTAACCAATGCAAATGTGTGATCTAATGTTACATTTTCAAAGCCTTCCTGTCTTCCCACTAAATCCCTGCTGTTTTACATTTTGGGAATGCATTTACAACATCTCATCAAAATAAATAATACATAAAAACCGCACGTAATAAAAAAGAAGAGGCACAAAATTTATAGGTCACAGTTTTTATCTATCTTCTATGCTTTTCCAGCAGTTACCCTTTGTGATTGTTTTCATTTCACTGTTTAAAAGAGTTCACCTTCTGCAGAAGGGAACACCTAATCCAGTGATAACTGACCTACCATACATGAACACTTTGGAATTATCTGTCAGAGGCTCTGCCTTCTTATGATTGTCATTGCCAAAAGGCTGACAAAGGAGCGCTTCAACCAGAACTCACTTTTGCTTCTCCAAACCCCTCGGTAACTGCAGCCTATTTGTTCAGACCTATTATTTCCAGCCCAAACACATTACTCTTCTGAGAAGTTGCTGGATTTCTGTCTGTTAAAATGCTGTATTTCTACCATTCATCCACAGAAAATAGTGTTTCATTAGGCCAACATTATCAAAGGATGTTTAAACCATGTATTATAAAATCCTATTCGCTTCAAGCTCACTCTTTGTATTGGAATATAAAAACCATAACAAATCAAAGTAGCTTTAGCTAGTTTTGTAAATGGTGGCAGATGTTTATGTCATTAACCAGTAGTGAAAAGAATTATGAATTATGAAAGAAGGATATATATCCTTCTCAAGTAAGAAGATATAAACATACAGACTATACTGCATACTAAGTAAAATCCGAAGTCTATTTATTCATTGGAGAAAAGAAAAGAGAACGATCAACCAACAACCCCCTTGTGTTTAGTTTTTCCACTGGTGTTCAGGCTTTTCTCTAGGCTCCGGGATTTGTCACATTTCAGATTAACAGGCACATTTTATCACTTTGTAGACAACTCAATTTTCATTGGGGGACACTGAGGGGGTGACAACTCTAGACTGGAGTGGTGACACGGGGACCCCAGCGAGTAGAGTGCTATAGCCGATAATTAGTCTCGCCTGTCCTTCGGGTCAAAGAGACAGAATTATTTGGCTTCTGTAGACAGCAATTTCTTCAAGCCCCATGAGATGAGATATCACAAGCTGTTACAAATGTGCATCGAGAAGCCATCCTCACCAGGTCCAAGTCAATCCACTATTCCCCACAGCATTCTGAATATTGAAAGCCACTACTAACTAGGGACTGTATCATTTAATTTGACTTCTTTCAGGGGAGATTCCCAAATAGCTTTCAATTTCAGAGGTTAGTTCACAGTTCCCACAACCTAATAATCATATCCATTTTTTTACTTTTTTACAGAAGATGTGGAGGGATGGAATCTGGCTTGTGGTTGGTAGATCTACCATCATAATATATTAGAAGTAACAGAATATAATGATAAGGTTGTTCTCCCTGATGTATACCCTCCCATTACACACATAATGTGTTTGTACAACTAGGAACTGAGTGTGTGTGTATTTTTTCTGTCCACAAGGTTTGATTATGTGCTTTTTTGAATGTGTGTGTGTGTGTGTGTGTGTGTGTGTGTGTGTGTGTGTGTTTGTGTGTGTGTGTGTGTGAGGATTTAGCTTTGCAGACAAAGAAATGTCTAATAACCCCCCAGAAAATGCATGCATTTCTGTCTTCTTCTGCTTATTTATTCTTCTGCTGGTCCAAGGTAAATCTAGGATGAGCAAATGGAAAGAAAGCACATTTTTTTAAAACATTGCATTAATGTTCATCCGGCAGCTTCCCAACAGTGACACCTTGATAAGACAGGGATCTCTCCAAATTAAACACAGTGGTATGTGCTGTTCCACTGTCTTTGCCACAGTAAGAGAAAGGAGACAATCATGCCCACAGTGGTCAGAGACTAATTCCTGTTTCTTTACTTTACAAATGTTCCATTCTTTCATTTCAGCCTGTGAATGCATTCATTTTTTTCTCTAGCTTGAAGCTTTTAGCTGAATTGCACTAGCTCCCGCACCTCAGTCTCTCCTCATACATTATTATTAATAACTTGTGAAAATAAAAGATTTTTTGCATTGCGTAACATGATTGTGCATAAGAAGATATACTGGTTTTATTACACATCAAATAAGACAAATATATTTCTGCAAAAAAAAACTGTGTGAAATTGCTGGGCTTTCACTGCAACAAGGAACAAAAAGTTTATTGAAGCAAGCTGCAGATCAGTATAGATTTGGCTGTTTCATAAAGGTGCTTTGCAAGACAGATGCAGTGTATGGGCGAAGGAAGGTAATGGGGAACGGATGTATAATTATGCTTTTTTTGCTGCCAGGAGCTCAGTATGGGAGAGAGGAATTAGCATCACACCTGTGTTTAATTGGCTAAATTAGCTTGTATAATTCCAGCTCTGTTTGGAAGGAAAAATTGTGTTTGTTGTTGGGGGAGGATGTGGAGCAACAAAAATCAGAGGAGTTTTTTGGAATTGCTATGAACTCCTTTTGGGGAGGATGGGAATGTCGTGTAAACTGTGGTGCTGTTTCAGCACCATGTGAAGCAAACTGCCCTGGGCATCAGCATGCTCAAGCTCCAGCATTGCTTAAGATCCATGGTCCAAACCATGTTATCTGTTTGCCACAAACCAGCACTACAAATTTGTACTCTAACCACATAGATACCATAGACCCTATTGATTACAGTTTGATGTTTTAATAGAAAATTGTCACTTACAAGAAAACACCAGATATACAAACATATGGTTGTGCTATTTTCTTGAATTACCAAAGCTTTTTGGTGCACACATGGCTTCAAATCCAGTCACATCACTGGAAAATAAAATATGAACATGAAAAATTCCATTGATAGAAGGCAAAAAAATAAAATTGCTAAATTGCTTTATTTTAAAAAATATCCTCAATTTAGGGTTTAGCAGAAAAATGATAATACAGATTAATTATACAGACAAAAATCTCAGCCAACAAGTTTGAAGATTGTCTGAACTTCCACATCCACTTTGGAGTTCCTCTAGGGTCATGTCAATACTGCTGGTAAAACTGTTGGTAAATATTATAAAACCTGTAGACTAAATAAATATTTGGTTCATAAACAGAGATGAAATAAATACAACACTGGCACATTGGGATAAAAACAAAAGCCTCATCCTCTAAGTTTTTTTTGCAGCACAAATGTTTAAATCTATAAACTGCATACTGGAGTCAGTATCTTCCTCAGTTCTACATTGTTTAGTGTGAGTGCTTTCAACTAACTGCTAAAACCAGCTAATCTAAATGTGTGACATACTATACATTAAAGGTGCATTTGCATTTGTGCAACCAGCAAATTTTTTTCACCAAAGCAACATAAAACTCAGTGAAAACAAAAGTGTATTTTCAGTAACACAGAGATACGTATGTAGAAATGTTATACTCGAAACTGTCTGGCTGGGGTTGCAGCAAGTGAGAGAGACAAAGAAGGGAGATACATGGGAAAACAAAACACAAGAGCATGGTAAAATAATACCTATGTATAAATGAGTAAAAGGGCCTAGATGGCTTAGGATTTAAATCTGTCGTGTTTATGTTCGAACAAAGGTGCCAGCAAAAAAATAAAACATTACCCCAAACATACAAGAAATATAGAAATCTGGGCTATTTTCATCTTGCAGTGGCCCGATAGCTTTACAGTGGTGCAATAGATACATAGAACAGGGAGCACAGAAATAGAAAATGAAATTACAAACACTGGGTAATATGTCTGTACCAGCAAGTTAACTTCCCAGCTACCTACTTTAAAATGTGCAATTTCCATACTGTTGCTGAATCGTATGGGTTTATGTGTCCTTTTTGAGTTCTTACATGAGAGGCTATAGATTCTCTGGCTACATTACAGTTGTTCAATCCTGAGTACAGTGCAGTGGTATAAAGCAACTGACCAACATGTTTCTTCTCCAACTGTTAGCGAATAGGAGGCCTCCAATCATTGAGTTATGGTTTTCATTCAGTCATAGTTGTCACCTCTCATGGTACTTCAGGTGTTTAGACACTAGTTAACATTATTGTCTAGAACCTGCAGGATATTGATGACACCAAAAGTGTGTGTCTGGAAACAGAGTTCATGCAGAATTTCAGTTTGCCCAGAAATGTAAACAAATGATTTGAATTTAATATAAACAATCAGGGGGGTGGATAAGAAACACTATATTACTATCTGCTGCTGCACCACTACTACACTGAAAAACTATAAAATACTTCCATATTAAACTTACAAAAAACTACAACACTCTTAAACACCCCATTCTAAGCATTTTAGGTAATTAATTCCCTGGAAGTCCTCAACACCCTTTACAGCTCCACTTGTTATTCGTCTGCTCTTAAACCTTTTCCAGATCCTTCAGATCCCTTCTTAATTTCCAGCTTCCTATCTATGCCGGCTTTTTCCAAACACAACACTCCGGTGCATGTTTTTATTTCTCGATATACATTTTTCCATCTTTCACAATTACATCTCTCACTTCATCTCTGTTTACATGCATTAATCATTTACTGATTCAGCACTTAAATGCCCGAAATTTCAGCAGTCTAATATTTTTATCAATAGCTCTTGAATGAGATCTGCGCTGTTTTGTATTTTGGTGGGGTTTGCATGTTTTTCAGAGGTGTTTTGAAGGCATAGACACATAGACAAGTGATGGCACTGCAGGCAGCTGATTAACAAGGTGCACCTGTGGCTGGCAAAGTTCATTAAACACACTAAATTAGAATAAATAATAGGCAAAGTTCTATTAGTAAGTTGCTTTGGAAGAATTTGAAAGACAAGCCCAGATGGCATGTATCTTGTTTCTGACGGCCTAAAGAAAGATTTTTAAGCACTTTACAATATGGGGGAAGAGTGAACATGGAGCCAGGCAACAACTTATTGTCTTATTAAAGTGAACACAGCAAAACTTTATTTATGTACTGCTGTGAATGGGGTTACCATGTGTACAAAGCATGACCATTGTGTGGTGGCTAGCCAGGACACTGTGAAGACTTCATAATCCAAAATTGCTAGCAAAGATGTTTTTTTTTTTTTTTTTTTGCTTTTCTTTGACATTATATTTATAGCTGTCACATACTGGTGATTCGTGCTCAACTTAATATATAGCTATGTACAGATATATACAGAGGTCAAAGCTTTTCAGTGTCATGTTTCCTATTGTTTGCCTGGCACCTGTGTGTCCCTCTATGTGTCTGTGTCTGTGTGTAGAAAGGTATATATTGCAGAACACAACAAATATTGATATCAGGTCATTTTCATTCCTCTGTAAATGTTTAAGACCTGACCTTGTTAGTCCAATCATGGCTCAAAAATTCATTATTTAGTTCTACACAATTCAATAAATCTATTTGTTCTTAGGGCCTTTTTTGGGACTCTAATTCATTTGTAACTTGAAAATGCAGGGGAAAAATAAATTTTCACATTAAATGAAAAAGTGACCAAAGTGTGAACTTTCATTTCAGCTGACATGGGAAAAATATTACTGGAAACTGTTGACTGGAAATGTTGACTGAAAAAAGTAGGTGTGAGGAGGTACAAGGTGGACTTTTGTTATAACAGAAAACAGCGCAACAGCCACAACTCAGACACACATAAAATGGAGTTTCCTCTGCAATAGCAACAATACTTTGTATGGTTATAACTCTGCAGTGCATCAGCTCCTTTCTTTCATCTGTCTGCTTAAATATTGCAGGTGCACCTGACCCTCATCCCCTGCTCAGTTTGGTGTGGTCCATGTTCCAGCATACCATATGCACAAGCAGAGTGAAGGATTAAGAATGACATCTATTTAAAGCACGAATAGCTTTCTGGCACTGTTGTAGCATAATCCAGACCTTATTCTTGTTTCAGTTTGCTTATAATGGTGACTTACTGACTGGTGAAGGAAATTGAACAAATTCACTTAAACTTAAAAGGTTATTTTTAGACAATCAAAAGACTTTATTTTAAAAAAGTATTTTGAAAGAGAACTTTAGGGTTTCAGTTTTATTTTATTATCCACATATGTCTCAGTGGATTTAAGAGTTTGTGAGAACAACTTCTTTTACGTACAGTATAAATGATACTGGGAAAGAGGAGCTTTCTGGTGATTTTCTCAGATGTTCTTTTATGTTTGTCTCATATCAATGTCACTGAACTTTCTCATAGTCCAGTCTAGTATCTGAGTTTACTTATCTATCAGCAGAAGAATATCAAATAATTTCATCTCGGAATAAAGTTAAACATAGTATAAAGGGAAAAAGTGTATGTAAGACATATGGCTCACTTTGGGAAATGATGTCCAAATGTAAACCATTGTGTCCTGCCGTATAACCATTTTCACTTTATTTGATTTATGAGAATTTTTACCATGGTGTAACACTTCATAAAAAAAGTTCAGTTTTGTTGCACAATTAGAAAAACAGCAGTAAAATTAGACTATGTGATGATTATACCAACAATTCATAAATAGTTAAATCCTACATCATACCATAAAATAGGGCCTTGGACAGAAATTGCCATTTCCACATATTTCACCACTGTTCTTCAAAAGTCAACTTCAAGTTCTCCTTTAAGAGAATGAAACTTTGCATGAGCTGCAATATTCTGACGCGTCAAATATAATTTAACTGCAAGGAAGAATATGTGAATACTGAAAATAAAAGAGGCACAATCAAGCAGGACTAAACATGTATTGCAAACCATACTTGAGACTGGGTAGATGTGAAATGGATGCTGAAAGAAATCAGAAAATGTAGGGCCTCCTGCTGTTCAACTTCTCCTGTTCCAAACTGCAAACTCTTTGAATTGAGTGACACCATAAGGCAACAGAACCCTAGGGATACAACTCTCATCCACTGACAGCAACATGATCAACTAATATTGGCTTTATTTCTATAGCATTACAATGTGGCACTCAGTAAATTATAAGTCCTCCTACAACTCAGTCAGGTAACATCAGTCGGCCTTGTGTTAGACCATGAACAGAGAATAGTAACAAAAACTTATAATAGCAGTGTAATGAGAATTGCTGAACAGTAAAAACTGAATTGCATTTCGATATGTCGATTTAACAATTTTGTTCATAATTTTGATTGTAAGGTCAAGCCCTATCCAAAACGTCATGTGTTTTACATTTGTTTATCTGTAAGGTACCTGGAGTTACCGCGGATGGGGACTTATAGCTTAATATCCAGTTTACACCAGTCAAAAAGGTGACCTCACACAAGCACATACTTTGCTTATACATTATTACAAAACTTTAATTTCCAAGGCAACACTCATTTATATCGCTAACTCTCCAACTGAAAGATTAATCTAAAAAAAGGCCAGGAGTTCATGTAAATATTCTGCTTACCTTTCCTTGCACAAAATTTAGTAAGATAAAATAGTCCTAGTCCTATGAATTTAGCAGATAGATTCTTTACAGCAACACACAGTCAATGATATGAGTGAAAGGGGTATTTTCATTTCTCAAAAAAAGTAAAATAATTGATATCATAGAGTAGAATAAAAGATATAATCACAGAATTATTAAAAGCTTTAAATACTCACAACATCCCACCACAAAGAACTCCTATAGATTAATTACTGTAATTATTTCCTTCTTGTTTATGTATTCATTTGTGTATTCATTTGTGCAAAAACTACAACCTGACCTCGGCAGTAAATGTTACATTGCCTTTATTTGTAAAAGTATTCTGTACCTATTATCAAATTAAATTAATAAAAACATATCATGCACAGTGGCAGCATCGGGGCAATAATTACCAGGCACCACCAAAGCCATAAACTGTTAAAGTAAATATTGTCTTTTTTCAATAAGCATGTTGTGTGGTGTAGCACTGCAAAATATGACACATGCATGACTTAACTACTGGTGGCAATGTATTTATGTGTTTTTACACATTTTTCTGTGTGTTTTTATTTTGCATCTAAAGCTGGGAATTTACATGTAAATCAGTAGCTGATGCTTAACATCAGGACCAGTGTGATGTCTCTTGTGATTTTCTCCTAATGGTAAACTTAAATTTTGCATTAAATGATCCTGCATCTCAGAAATTCTATAAATAATATTTATTTTAATGTGAAGGCAAAGAAAACTCCAATTTGTTGAGCACAAGAGACACCTAATGGTGAAATCCTGAAAAATGTTGAAAAAGTACATAAACTGTATAAACATGCGGTATGCTGCTTCTTAACTAATGCGAACTCAAAAACATCTGCAACAAGGACAATGGTAGAATGCCTTCTATATTTTACTAAGAGAGCATTAAGGATTTCCACGGAATTTTCTGCCATTGAGACCTTATTTTTCTGTCACCACTACACCCGTTTAGATGCACAAGTGCATGAATCTTTTCATGTTTCTAGGACAAAAGGTATGTCTGAGCAAGGCACTTGCCCTGAATCACTCCAGCACAAATTACTCAGCTGTATAAATGGGTAAGTAATTGTAAAGTAGCCTGGTATACAAACTTAACACCATAAGCCGCTCGGGAGAAAAGTGTCAGCCAAATGAATAAATAATAATTGCTGCATCAGGGATTTCATTTTTATATGTATTTTTTGGCCAGATTATTTTTGCATACATTTATTACATATGATTTCTTGTATCTTGCATTTTTAAGACTTCATTTTTCCTGTTTTTTACAGCTGCTCAGTGGTGCACCAAGTTGTCCTGTGCCCAGTTTTATCTCCTATGCTGTAGGTTCAATTCATACCCAGTTTGTGAATTTTCTTTCCATGTTCCTGTGTATTTCTTCCAGGTGCTCCACTTAGGTCCCATAGTCCAAACACAATATTCAGGTGAACTGATGATTCAATATTGCATATTGCTCATTTTCTGTGTGTGTGTGTGTGTGTGTGTGTGTGTGTGTGGGTGAGATTATCCTGATGTGGACTGGCCTCCCATGCATGTTGTACACTGTCTCAAGTTGTTTATATCAAGACTCCAGACCATCATGACAAATGACCATTGATAATGTTTTTTTCTATTTTATGTCAATAGCTTTTTAGATAAAAATTGTGCAAAAAAGTGCCCTCTTTTAAATCTTAAAGTCTTAAATATTAATTTTAAACATTTTCAGTAATGAATCATGCTGCCTAATATGGCCTTGGTTCCAATCTTGCTCACTCTGTGGAGTTTGCATGTCCTCTTTGTGATCACATGGGTTTTTCTTCCCTCGGTGTAAAAAGACATGCATTTCAGATGAACCATGGAAACTAAATTGTGTTTTACGGGTCTGTATATGTGTATCTCTGTATGATACTATATGAATGGGTGAGTGGATTATTGTGTTGATTTTTTGCAGATATCGAACATAACACAGTATGGGACTTAAAAATTATTATTATTATTGTTGTTGTTGTTGTTGCTGTTGCTGTTGTTGTTCTTGTTCTTGTTCTATCCATTTTTAAATGCTTTTTGCTGACATCTAGTGGTGTCACCTTTGGAAAAATTTTTGATTTCCAGATGTTCTACTTGTTACAGTAACAGCAGACTTGAGGGAGCGTTTGACTCGGGCTTTTTTCAGTCCAGGTCTATTTTATATATTTAATTTTCTTATACTGAAGACTGTAGTCCAACACATGGCAAAATATTTCCAATGAAATTCATCTGAAATTCATTTTTGTCACCTTCCCCACCCAGCAAGCTGTCTCAGAGGGCATAGCACAAGTACAGTGATCATTATACATTTGTTGTGATGTCCGTGGATGTATAATCCATGATGGAACCTTAAGTCACTTAGTTTTTCAGGTTTTTCAGCATCAGACACAGTCTCCCAGGCCACCTGACAGGGGTTTATCAGACCTCAGTCACTGTCCAGATAGTGTTTCTTTAAACTCATGGTTCACCCCTCTTGATTCATAGCCAACTAGGTGCTCTCTCTGCAGAATCAGTAGCAGTTTTCATAGCCTTCATCCTCTAGTTGCCTATGATATCCAACACACTGTAGATCCCAAAACACTCACACATAAAGAGCCTGAAGGCACCATGCCCTCAGGCCACTCCCATGAGACTCTAAGCTCCAGCAAAATAAGAAGCTCCAGACAGCAGAACTATGTTTGGCCTTGTAGTCATCTCTATGATAGTGATCTGATGTGTGCTATAGCCACACTGATACATTCTGCCACAGCCTTGGGCTTGTGGTATGAGGGATGCCATCCTTCACCTGTTACTGTTAGAACAGCTGCTGTGGATGTGAAATAACAGAAAGATGAAGAATTAACTTTTCCACTGCTGAACAAGTTAAATTGACTTGGCAGCAAGTTAAAGAGTGTTAGGACACACATAACATAAGTTAAAAATAAGTACATGGAGAAAAGTCATAAGGTACCAGCAGAAAGTAAACAAAGCCCTAAATACTGAAAGAGAAGAAAAAAAGCATTTGAGGCACTTAAGTGAGCACTGAAAGAATAGGCTGACTGAGCATCTTCTGTAGTTGCCAGGTGGTTCTCAAGTCTCTGTGTGTTTAAAGGGTTATTAGTAGTACATCAGACAGTGCACTCATTGAAGGTCTGAAGATCTCAACACAGATGAAAACAGAAACATATAAAATATAGAACAGTTACTACAGAATGAATAGAGGAATCAGTTGTTTTGCTTGGATGCCAGAAAGAAGAAGAAGGCCTTAAAAATTATAAGTCTAGATTTGCACAGAGAACTGACATCACAATCACTGGATTATAGACTATTGCCCACTTTTTGGGCCCTCTAAGGGACATGGTAACATTTATATATTTAAAAAAAAATTAAATACTAAAGCCTTCTGAGGTCCAGTTTATGCATTCTGAATTATATTCTGACTTATGTCTCAAAGTTTGTTATTCTTTTTAATAAACTAGTACCTTTTTAAAGGGTACAACAGTAGTAATATATTGAAGGTAACATCCAGACATTCATTTTTATTTTTATTATATAAATCATCATGAACAAAAAGTAGTTATTGTCCTATGATCGCTGCACTGATTCTTGATTTTAGTAAGATTTTTATCAGAAAAAAATCAACATACATCATAAAAACATTTATGTAGATTTAATATGTGTGCAACAATAAGTCTAATAAATAATGTAACAGTAAAATGAAATTGTAATTTAGTAATAAAAAATAAATTTGGACATACTGTAAACATTGTTATGGGAAGTGGTTTACTTTCAGTTCACTGAATATATCACCATTTATTTAAATTTGTTTTTTTTTCCACTGATATTTTTATGTGTTCTGGGGTCATATGAATTACTGTGAATTTTTAATTTCAACATAAATAATCATATGTAAAGAAAAGTATTAATCCTGCTAATACTTACATTTTTTCAGCTGTTAATGGCCCTTTCCTCCAAATTTAAATAAACGAAATAATATACACCTTTTTCACCACAAACACATATGTAGCTAAGGTGTTGAAGGAAAGTGTTTCTTGCAAGACTGTTGGATTGAATTCAGGCATTTCCAGCTCTCTCGGGCCAGATGTCTGTGCCAGTGCAGAGCTCAGATTGTGAAGATTGGAACAGATGGAACTCCAGTTCTTTGCCCTGATAGTGATGGTGACATCCTGTCATTGCCGACAAGAGGTGTCTGTGAATTTGAAATGGTGGCTCCTGAAGGTGATTAATCCATGTGATCTGCTTCACAAGTAGGGGGAAGAAGCCTTGAGGTTATTTTATGTAAAATTCTGTATATTAGCTGTTTTCATTTACACATGTGTGCTTATGTTGGTGGTCATAAGGTCCATTGCCCATGTGATATATTCAGAATTTCATTAAGTGTGTGGACAAAAAATTAGTAGTAGTAGTAGTAGTAGTAGTAAATAATCCAATATATGTAACCATCTACATGGTTAAACAAAGCATAGTGATATTAATTACTATTTCTATTTTTTCACTTAGCCAACACGTTTATCAAAAGGAACTTATAGAGTAAGGCCTTGTACTAAGTGATTTAACTGAATGGATTATTGGTTCAGACAATAATACACAAATTGTTTTTTTTGGTGTTTGGGGTCATTTCTGTGTGAATTTCAGTTCATCTGTGAACTATTTCAAATTTATTGTAGCAATAGGCATTGATTAGGAGAATGAAGAAACCATCATGTCTGTTACAATTCAGTGTACATTTAAATAAAAGGCAGGAAGCAGGTATACCATTCCTCAACCTTCAGTGTCTAACAATTCCAAATAATGGAGACATAAAACCCACCCAGTGTAATAATAAACAGTGCGACCACACAAACAGCCATGCCCATGAATAACTTTCTACTCACTTAGACCTCAACTCACAAATGCAGGTAGGACTGGAAGTTATTTCTAACTCAAATTGTTTATAAATCCACTGTGCCACAATCTATACAGGTTGAAAAATACATCTTAATCCCTCAATTTTTTCATGTGTTGGGTTCTTTTAAAAATTCAGATAAAGCTAAAATGGACTGAAAATGTATGATATTTAAGTATTTATTGTATTTCCATTGACAGCTCATACAATGTACAGTTTCCGCTTTCTTCTACATTGCAAACACTGAGCAAAATGTGGACCGAACCCCAGCTTATTTTATTATTTGTCATTAACATTAAGCAGTTTTAAAGTTTTCTACTGCAAATTAAAAAAAAAATTCATCATCTCCACAACCTCCTATTCACTGTGTTTGGTTTTACACATACAAAACAGTGACATGCTTCTCCTGTGCACGTCTCATTTGTCGCTGAACACACCAAAATGGTCAAAAAGGAATCAAATGTCATACCTTCCTCAGCATTTTATCAGTTTCAGTTTGCAACTAAAAGGTGTAATACTTAACTTGCACTTATGTACTTATTACTTCTATGAAAGTCTCAGATATAACAGTAATAAAAAAGCAATACAGTGCATGAAATCAGTCCTGGAGGCTGCCCCCTTCCCCCACATTTCAAATGTGGTTTTTATTTATGAATTTTTCTGTCATTATATATTTATGTTATATTTTATGATCTGTTCTAAACTTTACAGGAAGCCAATGCAACAACTTAAGACCTGGTGCTATATGGTCATACTTCCTGCTGGAAGTGACAGTTCTAGCAGCAGCATTCTATATAAACTGTAGCCGAGATATAGTCTGGTATGGACAGCCTAATAACAAAGTATTACAGTAGTCGACCCTGCTAGAAACAAACGTATGAACCAGCTTCTCAGCACCCTGCCTACTTAAGAATTGCCTTAGTTTAGTTGTATTTCTTAACTTATGTTACTACTGACCTCTAATTAGCTAATGTGTCATGATTATCCAGTGTGTGGGGAGTGTGTGAGCTCAGGTGGTAGAGCCAGTTACAGTAAATCAGTGCTATAGTTGACAAATAGGTGCTGTAGAGACCAATGAACTTGAGTGCAGTGACATGCTGGAGACTTGGGAATGGTGAATGAAAAAGTTGGAGAATGGGGAGACATGGAGATTCTGAGATTTAAAGGGCTGAGGACTTGGGAAACAGGAAGGCAATGGTAATACAGATGGAGAACAGGAAAGACAATGGGAACAGATTCAGGATCACAGGAAGCAGCACAAATTTGAAGAAGGCTGGCTAGAAAAGGTCACGAGCCATGTTTGAGATTCAGCATTGGAGTGAATGAGTTGCTCTCTTTTAAGGACTGGAAGGATGAGCTGAGTGGAAACCAGTGTGGCCAGAGCATGAGGATGCCTGCTAGTCAAATAGGGAATTATGTTCAGGGTCTATAACATAATACCTTAATCGAATTCAATTTACACTGCTAGACAAGCAATTAAAATGAGAGGGAGGAAAAGTGTATAGGGTATTCTTACAGAAACAGTCCAAGGCAAGTGTTTTTCTCAAGGTTGCTACAGCAGGAGGTGGGATTCAAACTCAGGTCATTTGATGGCTCGAACCACTACACTGCCTGCCTCTGTAGAGCAGTTGTTAAAAATTTATGCAAGTAAAGTTAGATTTGATCAGTCTGTGTGAAGTTCCTATTTGGGTTGTACCCTACCTTGCCTAGTACCCTGTGCTTCCAGGAGAGGAACCCATCACAACCCTACAAGAGACAAACGGTTATTAATAGTGAGCAGGAAAGTGACGTATATTGTCTTCTCTAATCATACACATTGTCTTCTTTTTTATTAATCTGCCAGATTGCTTGGGTACAGTATAAATATCAGAAATATTTTTTTTAACACCAAATCCCCCTAAAAACTGAAGTGTATTGAATTAAACTGTTAATTTGCATAATGGGAGGGCTTAAGCCTTTTTTTTAAATAAGAGATTATTTTAGTAATGAGGTGTTTTCGGGGCATGGTTGTTTGTACATTTATTGGATCTTCTTTTAAAATAGGACATTTTGTGCTGTATGTTAGGTTTTTTGTTATCTGGGGTTTTTGCCAACTGTGAACAGTGATGCATGCACTAGTAATGAGGTAAGTGCCAGACACACTCCAGAGGGAATTAGTTTACATTTACATTCATCCATTTAACAGATGCTTTTCTCCAAAGCAATCTACAGTGATTATTAACTACTGTTTAGCTGACACTTTTATCCAAGCTGACTGACAATACCAGAGACACCTCATGAAACTCCTTTCCATCATTCACCCATTTCTACAGCAGAGTAAGAGTTATACTAACAGCAACTTAGAGTCACCAATTCAGATTTTGGACTGTGGAAAAAAGCCAACACAAACACAAGGAGAACATGCAAACTGAGCTGGATTCAAACCCATATCAGAATGCACAGCCAGGGTCTGTGAGGCACCAGTGCAACCCGCTAGTTCCCGTTACCATGAACAAGCGCCAACAATCATTCTTTTGTTCTAAAATTTGAAACCCTATGCTTTAGCTGACATGTTCTGCTACGTAACAGGATTCCTCCACCACACACTATTTTTTCTACTTCTAGTTTGTCAGCCAATTCTTGGAAATGCTGAGATTGCTACAGTTTGCCTTACAAACATTCTATTCCCCCTGTTTTGCCATTCATGAACAAGACCCTAAGAATCTTATACTTCTTGACCTGGAAATAGTGGCCCACTTTATTCTGGAAGAGAACCATTTTCAGTCTTGTGTTTCTTATAGGACCTCCCTAAATATGATTGCAATTGTTGTGAAACAGTCTTTCAAAGATTTTATACATAGGGAGGAAATTAGAATATGTCTATTGTAGGTTTCTTAAGAACTAACTTCACAACTGTCATTTTAAATGAGTGTGAAACTATTACAGATGATGGATTACTATTACTTATGCTATGTATTGGTGTGATAAAAGACCTAAGAGACTATTTAAGTAGTTTCAAGAAGAAGAAGACTTTATATTTAGATTCAGTGTGACCAGCCTTGAACAAAACAGTGATCACGAATGCAATGTTTAGCCAGGGGTTGCAACAGGAATGTGCTTGTCATGTTGTAGTTGGAATTGTATATTATCAGTTTTGGAGCTGAAGAAATCTAGGAAGTCATTATTATTAAAACAAAAGGGAGTTGTAGTAAGAGAACTGTTCTTCTTATTGGTCAGCTTAGATATCATTCTCATACTGTTGTAATTTATTACTTTAGAGTAAAATGTGGATTAGATGATGCATAGATTTGTTAAAAAATCAATAATTTTTTATTGTTGAAGTGCCTTATACAACAGGTGTACAAGGTAGAACAAAATGAAATTCTTCTAGTCCACGGTGCACAGTATAATTAGAGAAAGGTAAATATACATAAATGAACATAAAATGATAGACTGGTAAAAAGATAGATGAATATAGAGAAGGTAATTCAAAATACTGAGGTGTGTCAACATCAGTGCAAACATCATGATAAATGTAAATGTGCAAACAGTCAGTATTGATCGGTGGTCATGGTGGAGGTGATCAGGCTTCAGATGATAGAATTCAGTAACCTGACAGCCTGTGGTAGAAAGCCATTTCTCAGTATAATAATAATATTATTATAGGGGTCTGTGGTGAGCTTTCCCAATGCACCGCTTCCCATAAGTGGACGGGTGATTGCCCAACCAATCTCCACTACCCACTGCAGCGCTCCCTGGTCAGAAGCAGTGCACTTCCCATAACAGACTGTGATGAAGGAGGTCAGGATGCTGTCTATGACATAACTGTAGAAGCTAAAATAAAGGTATGAAATTGCCAGGGTCCATTTTAGACATAAAACAGATCTGCAACTTCCTTGGAAACATCCTACGGAGATGCAGTGGGGAAAAGTAGATTCTATTCATGAAGTTGGAGTTTTGCTCCTGGATGCCTACGGAAGTCCAGGCTGTGGAAAATTTTGTACATATAGTAGACTATTCGTGATCACTGAAAGACATGTCAAGGTTGTGTCCCCATGTCTTTTTCAAAGCATCATAAGAGATTATTGTTAATGCTTAATAAAGTATTGTAAAGTGTATAAATTAACCCTTTTGAGTTATTTGCTACCAACAGTTATTGCTCAGTTTTAGGTAGTTTTGTTTGAAGTCTGTTCTCTGTATCTGTGGTTGTACAATTATGCATCTGAATACATTTAAAGGACTCTGTACTGGGTAGGCCAAATTTCATTCTTAGATGTTCAGAGCTAGCCATTTTTTGTTCCAAAAAAAACGTGACAGGTCCAACAAACCTTCAGCCAGCCATTTCCAAATTCAGTTGCATGGCTAAGAACTTAGATAAATTTTCTAACCTGAAACTACTGTAGGCAAGTATAATCATAAGAAATGCTGAGATTGGCATTTCAGGGTTACTCGGGGTTACATAGTTGCAGGAGTGCATCATCAGCATACAGATAAATATGTTGGTCTTCCCCTGCTGCTCTAACACCATGTATGTCCTTGTTATTCCAGATAGCTTCTGATAATAGTTTGATCACAACTGTGAAAAGTAGAGGGGAAAGGGAAACACCTTGTCTGCAGTCCCATCCAACAGAAAAACCACACAACAAAAAATCATTAGTGTTGATTTGTGGAAATGTGTTGGAGTATAAGAGCTTGATTAGGTTGAAGAAATTGTGCTTCCTTTTTATTACAGTTAGCCCTGAACTTGGAAGCAATTAATGTTGTTGAGGTCAGCATGAACAATTAGGGTTGAAACTTTGTTATTTGGTTTAGTTGAGTCTTGAAGTCTTCAGGTACTAGCTCTAAAGAAGCATTTTACATTTACAACTGGGGGACAACAGTTCTTTATTTTAACATTGATAACTATAGAATCACCAGTTAAGAGGATCTGCATTCCTTGGGGGGGGGGGGGGTT